>PVJD01003390.1:0-72176 GCA_004026545.1 Mormoops blainvillei | reverse complement strand
CTCAAAATGAACCATAGACATAAATTTGAGATTTAAAACTATAGAACTTCCAGGGGGGAAAAAAAGAGAAAATCATGGGTTTGCCAATGATTTTTAAAATACAGTATAAAAAAGACAACCCATGAAGAAAAAGATATCAATAAATTGCACTTTTTCAAATTAAAAACTTTTGTTCTTCGAAAGGTACTTTATTACCGCAATGAGATATCACTTCGTATCCAATGGGATGACTATAATCAAAGACAGATGATAACAAGTGTTGGTGAGTAAGCGGAGAAACTGGATCCCTCACACACAGCTAGTGGGAATATAAAATGGTACAGCTGCTTTGGAAAACAATCTGTAGTTCCTCAAAAGGCTAATCATACAGCTGCCATGTGGTAAAGCAATTTTACTCCTATGCATCTACCCCAGAGTAGTAAGAACTTATGTCCCCATAAAAATTTGTCCATGAATGTCCGTAAGAGCATTGTTCATAAGAGCCAAAAGGTGGAAACATGTCTCCCAACCGAAGACTGGATAAATGACGAATGTCTATCCATAAGTGAAATATTATTGCATAACTTTAAAATGCAGTACTGACATATGCTGTAACATGAATGAAACTTGAAGACACGCTAAGTGAAAAAAAGCCAGTCACAAAAACACAAAACAAAACACTCCATTTACATGAAATGTCCAGCATAGGCAAATTTATAGAAACAAAAAGTAGATTAGTGGTTGCCTACAAATAGCGGTGGGGGAGGAGGAGAATGTGGGTTGACAGCTAAAGGGTGTGAGGTTCCTTCTTTCGGTTACGAAAACGCTGTTAAAATAATGGTGACAAAGATTATACAACTCTGGATAAACTGAAAGCCATTTAACTATACATTTTAAATTGGTAAATTGTATGGTATGTGAATTATATCTCAATAAAGCTACTTTTCAAAACTTTATAAAAATGATAAGGTGTTCTCCTTACAATTTAATAAGAAGACTAAAAACTCAATCAAAAATGGGCAAAAGATTGAACACATCTCCATGCAGACATACAGATGGCGAAGAAACATGTGAATGTATGCTCACCATATTAGTCATCAAGGAAATGCAAATTAAAGCCACCATAAGATATCACTGTTCTACCCGTGAGAATGGCTAAAATTAAAAAATGTTGAAAAGCATCCAAAGTGACCAGAAATCTCACACATTACTAATGGGAACATAAAGTGGTACAGCCGCTTTAGAAAACAATTTGAAATATTCCTAAAAGGTAATAAATATGCCTCCCATATGAATAGCTATTCTACTCCTAAGTGGAAATAAAAATTTCCCAGCAGAAACAAAAAGTACTTGTACACAAATGACCTTTGTAGTTTTATTTATAACAGGCAAAAACTGGAGGCAACATATATGCCCATCAATAGGTAAATGGGTAAACAAATTGTGATATATCCATACAATGGAATATTACTCAGCAATAAAAAATAATGAACTGTTTTTTTAATCCTCACCCATATAAGGATATGGTTATTGATTTTAGAGAGAGAGGAAGGGAGCAAGAGAGAGATGCACATCGATGTGAGAGAGAAGCATGGATTGGTTGCCTCTCATATGCACCCTGACAGGGTATGGAACCCACAACCTAGGTATGAGTCCTGACCTGGAATCCAACCCACAAACTTCTGGTATATGAGATGATTCTCCAGTCAACAGAGCCACCCAATCCAGTCAGGGCAAAAACAATGAACTACTGATGCACACAGAAACATGCATGACTCAAAATAATTATGTTGAGACCAATAAAACAGACAAAAAAAAGCCCCAAAAACCTGTATTATATTTTTTCAGTTGAGAAAATTCTAGAAAATCTAAGTTAACTCATATCGACAGAATAAAGATTAGTGGTTGCCTGGGGAAGAAATTTTTTGGGTGGGGGTGGCGGGAGGAGGATAGATCACAAAATAACATGACGAAAGTTTTGGAGGGAGTAAATATGTTTATTATCTTGATTGTGGTGTAGGTGCTAAAACTGGGCCCAACTGTAGCATTTCTTCTTTGAGTCCACAGATATGATCATTTTGCATTTGACAAGCTTGTTTAGAAGCACTGGTTTAGGAACGAGTCTTTCCTCTGAAACTTCAATTTTCTAATCCAATTTCTCCCTTTCTCCAGCCCATGCACCTACATTAATTCTCTCATCATGGGTTTGCCACTTCTAAACTCTCAAACTGCCACAAAAACTCATTAAGCTTTTTATACCCAGGAATTGTTTCAATTTGAGATGTACAAGAATAGTCTCACAATTTTATTGTTATTGGATGTGTCATTGGTATTGAACTTTACCTACAAATGTTTAATTTCATGAAGAACTATCCCAAAGCCCTTCAGTGGATTGCTACCAAATAGTTAGAGATAACAAGTTCTGTATGCTTGGATCTTTGGTTGGTTTCATGTTCAGGAAAACAACTTGTTCTCTGAGATTCTTTCTGTTTACCATGGTAGGAACTATTTCTGTCCTCTAACTCTGCCAAACATATCGTGTAAAGGCAATAAACAAATATACAGAGAAAGTTATGATTAACCAGAGTTGCTTGAGAAGCATAGATTTGGTTTAAAGAGATGCTAACAGTGTATGAAATCAGTAAACATAGCCTAAAACAGGTTTTAGCAGAAAACAGGTTTTAAATAAAGTGTAAATAGCCCTAAACTGCAGGAACCAAGTGCTAGAGAAAGAATGCTTTTTCTTGAGGACTTGCATTATTTTATTTTTCTTTTACATTTTAAAAAGTTAATTCAGTCAATGGGATATCTGCGGAACATTCATTACATGCAAGGGCCAGATTTAAACATTATGAGAGATATGAGACTCATAGGTTGCCTGTGGGTCTAGGTACATCCGGCAAGCTGCTCCCACAGCTCCTTGAAGGTCTGTCCAACAAAAGGCAAGAATTTGGCCCTGACTGGTGTGGATCAGATTTTGGGTGTCATCCTGCAAAGCTAAAGGTCTTTGGTTCGATCCTGGTGGGGCACATGCCTGGGTTGTGGATTTGGTCCTGGCCAGATACGTGGGATCAATGTTTCTCTCCCCCTTTCTCCCTCCCTTCACCTCTCTCTAAAAATGAAATAAATCTTTTTTCTAAAGGCAAGAATCTGTGGGCCAGTGCACACAGAATACCTTTCAGACTCCATGTATTGAGTGGGTCCTGCTTTGACCCCGGGGGAGGCCCAGGGCAGCGTCAGGTGGCCGCCACAGGAGGTTAGCCGGCTTGTGGGAAAATGTGAATTTGTTGCTGAAGCCAAAGTCTGATGTTCACAGCAGCATCCAAGAGCAGGTTTCCTGTCTTTAAGTCTCGATGGACAATATACTTCTACTGACAGTTTGCACAGCAGACACTACCTGGTGGGATTTGTCTTCAGCCTCTTTTCTCTCCTGCTGCCATGAGTCACTAGATATGCAAACACCTCTCCTCCACGGGAGTCTCTCCCTCTGTCACTTCAAATATTTCACTCTGTGGGGATGATCCCAGCCTTCATGATTCCCGCTTAGTGGGATAGTCTCTGGAGGCTGAAGGAGCTCTGTTAAGTCTCCCCACTGATCTTCTGGGCTATCACTTTCCCAGCCAGGATGTGCCGCGCCAGCTTCTCCGTAGCCGAGTCACCCTCGCCAATGCACTCGAGGAGACCGTTGCCAATACGAGCCTCTCCTCAGCAGAGGCTGCCAAGGGGCCCGCAGCACACGGGCTTACGGCCGCGCCCGAGTGAAGGTGGGCTACAGTCAGCCTCCACGTGGGAAGGGTGGGCGAGAAGCTTGGTCCAACTCACCTCAAAAGAAAACCAGTTCGAAGTTCACCCGAAGAACTGGCCTTTAAATGGAACCAAAACACAATGGCTGGCAAAAAAAATAAATAAATAAAGATAAACTAAACAAATACAAACTAAAAATGAAATGAGTGAAGAGAATGAAGAAACATGAAGAAAAATGATCAAAATAAAATATAAAGAAAAGTGATAAAAAGAAAAGTAAAAAAAAAACCAAAACAAAAACAAGCAAAACAGACAAAACTGCCAAAGAGAAAACAAGTTAAGTTTGGTCAAAGTCCCTTAGGTCACCAAAAAGTTGCTTCCTGCGCTAGAAGAACTGATAAGCTAGGCCAGACCAGGGATTTAAGCTCTTGGAATTCCAAGGTAATAGTTCTGGATGAGATCATAGGAAGAAATGGACCTATCAATAAGGCTAAAGATAAGCCACAGTGATTTTTTTCACTTTTTGGTCTCAAGTCTCCCTTACACTTAAAAAAACAAAGAAAAGAAAAAAAAGACCCCAAAGCACTTTTTGTTTATGTGGATTAAAGCAATTGATATTTACCTTGTTAGAAATTACCCGGTTGGTGTAGCTCAGTGGATTGAGCATTGGCCTGTGAACCAAAGGGTCTCCGGTTCAATTCCCCAGTCAGGGCACATGCCTGGGTTGCACTCCAGGTCCCCAGTACGGGGTGCATGAGAGGCAATGACACATTGATGTTTCTCTCCCTCTCTTTCTCCCTCCCTTCCCCTCTGTCTAAAAATAATAATAAAATAAAAATAATAAAAAAAGAAATTAAAACCTATAGGATGCATTGATGACCTTTCCTAATTTGAAAATTTGCAATGATTTTTGACTTTTCAAAAAGCTCATAATGTCTACACTTAAAATATTTAATCCCTTTTTCTTTAAAGACTGAAATATTGGTTTCAAAAGGATGCCACGTCTTAATTAGTTAGCGTCATGATACTGTCTGAAAATGTTCTGTTACATAAGACACAATAAAGTATATCATTAATATCGATAAAGCTGAGGGAAAGCCAGCCGTCATCATATTTCGCTTTGGATTTGTAGCGTTGCCCAGTTTCTTTGGAGTACATTCCTCCCTTCCCACGTTCTCTCCCAGGGCTCTGCAGTAGCTTCTACCTCTGCCTGGAACATTCTGAGAGACCCACATAGCTCCCTCCCCCATATGGCTCAAATCTTTGCTCCAATGTCACCCTCTTAGTGATCACCTGGCCTGATCTACCTATTTAATCTTACAAAACCCCTGCATGTCTTATCTGCCACCCCTATCTAAAATGTTGTATTATGGAAAGCTTCAACATACATAAAATTAGAAAAGTATAAAGGCTCTTCACATATCATCCAACATCAATAATTACCAATAATTTTGCAATTTTAGTTTATCCATAAATACTTGTATTTTAGAAACACAGCCACCATACCATTATCAAAGCTAACAAATTAACAGTATCATTTACCAGTGTATATTCAAATGTCCCAGTTGTCTCAACGATGTCTTGTTACAATTGACAACACATACATTACTTTATAATTTTTCTATAGCTATATCACCAAAATCCTGTATATTTTACATATGTCTTTACTACCTATCTTTCTCATTAGAATATCACCTTTGTGTAAGCAGGCATTTTTTTGTTTTGTTTTTTGTACCTTCAGCACCTAAGATGCTTCTTCACGTGCGATAGGCAGTCAGTATAATGTTTGTGGAATGAATGAATGAATGAATGAATGAAGCTGGCAACAATGACATAATAGTCAAGGAGTATGCTGTGTACACAAATGTGTACATTTGTGGTCAAATGTATTAGTTTCTAGCTTTAAAACTTTGAGCAATTTTTCTGAGCCTCAATTTTCCCAAGCTTCAATTTTCCCATCTGTAAAATGGTACTAATAATATCAACTTTGCAGCATTTTTGTGAGAATTAGGCAAAATATGTATAGTATACCTGGCATGTAGTATGCTCTCAACATACCTACTATTTTTTGTTTGTTTGTTTGTTTGTTTATTAAGTTAAAGGTCTTGAGCTGAATATCCTGGATTTAGGATAAGCCCTAAATCCTATGACAATGTCCTTATGACTAAAAAGGAGAAGGCGCAGGGAGACACAAGGAAGAATACCATGTGACACAGAGGGAGAGATTGGAGTAATGTCTTCACAAACTAACACCAGGAGCCACCAGAAGCTAAAAGAGGCCAGAACAGATTCTCCCCTAGAGCTTTTAAAGGGCGCATGGCCCTGCCAACACCTTGATTTTGGACTTGACACCTTCAGGATAGGAGAGAATGAATTTCTATTGATTTGAGCTACAGCTTTTGGAGGATTTGTTATAGCAGCCACAGGAATCTAGTACACATTCTTCCACACAGATACACTACATAGCACCACTCCAGGGCTCAGCCAGTCCAATGATTTGCATGACTGATGTACATTCTGAAGCAGCTTCATCATATTTTCAATTGATTCAAAGTCCAGTGCAAATCATTTCTTAATCTCCATTTATTTCTCTCTCTCTAACTACTCTCAAATACCTTTCCCTGCTCCCACCTCACTCTTTTACCAAAAGATCTAATGATTTCCCCCTGGCTCATTCAAAAGCTTATGTCAGTGGGACAAAAACCAATTGGAGAAACTATATTTTTCTCATTTGATGTTGTACAAATGTATTTTCCATCATCCTGTGAAAGATCAGGAGGGTGGTACTGCCGGTGACCAGGAGAATGTCCATGGTGACTGTAGATGGAAATGCTTCAAATAGACAATTAGTCTGTGTGCATGTGCATGGCCTTGTGTGTGCCTGAGTGTGTATGTGTGTGTACTTTTGTGTGTGACTAGTGTGTGTCTAGGAAAAAGAAGCAGGGTCTCAGCTTTAAAACTTAAGTTGTGCTGAGTCTCTCTGACTCCACCATGCCATTGGGGCATTCAGGGACCAAGTGTTACTGCTGTGTCCCTGCATGGAGTGTGTCTGGGGACCATTGCAGAAAGAACTTTTGGGAAAGAATTTCAAGTAAAGGAAGAGAGAATGGGAGAAAACAGATTTGATCCAAGGAACATGGCTCAGTGCAAGGCTGTGGGAGTATTTTGCATTCTGGGCCTGCCTTCCCTCCCTCCTGTGCTAGGCACTTGTGCCAGAGCCTTGAGGAGTGGTGACTGACATACAAGCGTGCTAAATCTCCTCTGTCAATAGTTTCCTTATGTGGTAACTTAGAGTCAGCGAAATCCTTTGTCCCAGTTCCCTGGGGAGCTGGTGGCCTGGCTGAGGACCAGGCTTGGCTTGGGATTTGGAGGCAGCCGTGACAGAAGCACGGCCCATGAAACAAGGAGGAGAAACCCATCAGACACTCCTTGGAGCTCCAACTGGAACCTCTTTCAGTGGCTGTTCCGCAGACACAGCCATCTCAGTCTATGATTCGGACTTTTCTAAAATTTCTCAAATGTTCACTAACCCAAAATAAGCAGCAACTGACCTCAGTATTCCCTGTACCTCTTGCTAAGTGGTACCAAGCCTGGCACTAGTGGCAGCTGGCCTTCGTTCTCAGGATAGACTTTCCAACGTACCTCTAATCCAGCAAAGGCAAATGCCAACCACAGACCACTTTGTAGCTCCTACAAAGTGGCTCCAGGCCAGGCATAGGCAGCAAATGATCTTGGCCTACACTGGAGCCCTTCTAAAGAGGCCCCAGAACCAACACATCTGATGGCCAATTTCAGATCACACCAGGGGACTGTCCAATTAACTCCATAATTGACATACCCAAAGAGTGGATTTGGCAGGCACCAGGCCCTGCTGAAGCAAGTTATATTCCATTGGGTCAGTTGCTGCAAAACAGCTTACCAGCTATAGCAATCATCAGTCCTCATAACCAATCAGCCTGAAAATCACTTTCACCCACTGACATGCCAACAGCAATCAAGGATCAACTACAAAAGGAAGGCACCCACAACCCACACAAAGGACACTCCTGGAGCACCTGGCTCAGGTGAATTGAGAGATAGAACCACTATGCCCCCACAGGACACCTACTACATAAAGACACTCTGCCAAGGCTAGGAGATATAGCAGTTATACCTATAACCTAGAAACAAACACAACCAAAATGGGGAGACAAAGAAACATGTTCCAAATGAAAGAACAGGAAAAAATTCCAGAACAAAAAAAGCTAAATGAAATGGAGGAAAAACAATCTACCATACAGAGCTCAAAACACCAGTTATAAAGATGCTCAATGAACTTAGGGGAAGAATAGATTAACTCAGTGAGAGCCTCAACAAAGAGATACAAAATTTTTAAAAGAAGAGTCAAAAATGAAGAATACAATAACTGAAATAAAGATTATTTAGATGAAATCAACAGCAACTTAGATGAAGCAGAAAATCGAATTAGCAATTTGAGAGACAAGTTAGTGGAAAACGCCCAAATGGAACAGCAAAAGGAAAAAAGAATTTTAAAAAGCAAGTAGAGTGGAAGGGACTTCTGAGACAACATTAAGTATAGCAACAGTTGCATCACAGGACTACTAGAAGGAGGGAGAGAGCAAGGACTGAAAACCTATCTGAAGAAATAGTGACTAAAAATTTCCCTAACCTGCTGAAGGAAAGAGACATACAAGTCCAAGAAGCACAGAGAGTTCCAAACAAGATGAACTCAAAGAGGTCCACACCTAGACACATCAAAATTAAAATGTCAAAGTTTAAAGAAAAAAAGAGACTCTTAAAGGCAGAAATAGAAAAGCAGTTAGTTACCTACAAGGGAGCTCTCATGAGACTGTCAGCTGATTTCTAAACAGAACCTTTACAGACCAGAAGGCATTTTTCAAAATATTCAGTGATGAAAAGCCATGACCACAACCAAAGTTACTCTATCCAGTAAGGCAACCATTTAGAATCATAGGACAGGTAAAGAGCTTCCCAGACAAGGAAAACCTAAAGGAGTTCATCACCACCAAACCAGTATTACAAGAAATATTAAAACTTCTGGTCAACATGGCAGCATAGGTAAACCTTCTCACACAGCCACATTAAAATTGCAACTAAATTATAGAACAACCATCACTCAGAAGTGGGAGAAATCAAGTAAGATGGAAGCCTGACAACTACGGAATTAAAGAAACCACATCCATCCGGACTGGTAGGAGGGGCACAGATGTGGAATGGGCTGGTCCCACATCCACGCGTGGTGGATAAAAATTTGGGAGGCACATCTTGGGAGTGAAGAGTTCCAACCCCACAACAGGCCCTCCAGCCCAGGGTTCCAGTGCCAGGAAGATGAGTTCCCACAACTTCTGGTTGCAAAAACCAGTGGGGTTTGAGTAGGTAGAAAAACTGCTGGAGTCCCAAGCATTTCCTCTTAAAGAATCCACATATGGACTTAACCAGACTCCCTCCCTCTGAGTGCCAGCACTAGGGTAGCAGCTTGAAAGGTACCAGTAGAATACAGGGAGGAACTGAAGTGTCTGGCATCAAGACGAGAGCTAGATGACAGCTTTCTTCCAAACGGAAAAGTGGGCAGAGGCTATTGTCCTTTTTCTGAACCCTCCTTCAACAGAATCATAGAGCTGGCAAGCTGGTGATATATCAGCCTGAGACTCCATCAACCTGGCTAACACTGCTTGTCCCACCCTGGAGATGCCTTGAGGCTCCATCCCACTGACTTACAGCTGTCAACAGTGGCCTTTCCATATGAATAGCTGGTCTTGGCTCATACTGCACAGCCTCCTAAATCCTTTCAAAAAGAAACAGCCAGCTTCAGTGAGCCCCCATAACCATACTTCTTGCTAAGTGGTCCCAGGTCTGGCACTAGCAGCAACCAGCCTAGATTCACAGCTTGACTTCACCTGGGAATCTCCAAACCCAGTACAAGTAGCAGCCATTTCAGATTGCTTTATAGCTCAGGCAGGGTGACCCTGGGCAAAATGCAGGTGGGGGCTGACCTTGACCTACACCACCCAGGAAACCCCAGGGCCTACACATTCAGAGGACAGCTACAGACCACATCAGAGTACCACCACCCTGCCCCCGCACAGCTGATCCTCCACAGAGGGTGGACCTTGGTGGTCAGTGGTCACAGCCAGCCCTTGCAGGTGATTGGCCTCTGTAAATCTCTCCCATTGACCTGTCAACAGCAACCAAGGCTCAACTATAAGAGGAGGGTATACTCAGCCCACAAGAAGGGTCTACCTCAAGTACCCAGCTTGGGAGATAGGGGAGAGTGTGCCACTGGACCCTATAGGACACCTACTAAATTAGGCTACACTACCAAGACAGGGTGTCATAGCAGCTCTACCTAATACACAGAAACAAACACAGAATGAGGAGACAAAGGAACATGGCCCAAATAAAAAAACAGATCAAAACTCCAGAAAAAAGAGCTAAACAAAATGGAGATAAGCAATCTATCAGATACAGAGTTCAAAACACTGGTTATAAGGATGCTCAAGGAACTTAGTGAGGACCTCAACAGCATAAAAAAGATCCAGTCAGAAATGAAGGACACACTCATTGAAATAAAGAACAATTTATAGGGAAACAACAGTAGAGTGGATGAAGCTGAGAATCAAATCAATGATTTGGACTAAAAGGAAGCAAAAAACAATCAGAACAACAAAAAGAAAAATGAATCTAAGAAAAAACAAGGATAGTGTAAGCAGCCTCTGGGACAACTTCAAGTGTTCCAACATTTGCATCATAGGTGTGCCAGAATGAGAAGGGAAAGAGCAAGAAATTGAAAAGCTATGGAGGAGGGAAAAGGGGGATAAATTGGGACAACTTCATACCATAATCAATAAAATAGATTTAAAAAAAAGAAATATTAAAAGGATGCTTTAAGGAGAAAAAGAAATACAATTAAGAAAATATTGCAAAGAAAAATTCTCACTGACAAAGGCAAATACATAATAAAAGCAGTAGATCAACCAACTATAAAGCTATCACAAAGGTAAAAGGCAGCACAAGAAAAATTATGTGTAATTACTACAATAAATTAAGGGGTACAAACACACATGCACAAAAGAAGTAAAAAATAATAACAAAAACATAAATGTGGAGGGGGTGAATAAAAAATGACACTGATTTTAGAAAGTGTTCGAACTTAAGCCATCATCACCTTAAAATATACTGCTACAAACACAGCTTGGTGTGTACAAAGCATGCAGTAACCAGAAACCAAAAATCTACATGAGGCATATAAGAAATAAACTAATCCAAACTTAACAGCACAGGAAGTCATCAACATACGAGAGTAGAGAGCAAGAGAAAGAGAAAACAATGGAGAACTGCAAAAACAATCAGAAAACAATAAAATGTCAGTAACACATACCTATCAATAATTACTTTCAATGTAAAAGGAATAAATGCTACAATCAAAAGACATTGGGTGGCTGAATGGATAAGAAAACTAGACCCATACACACGATGCCTATGAGAGATCTACCTCAGACCAAAAGACACACCCAACCTAGAAGGGATGAAAAAGATATCTGAAGAAATCCAAAACATTAATTCAAAAAGATATATTCATTCCTAAGTTTATTGCAACATTATTTACAATAACCCACATATGGAAGCAACCTAAGTGTCCATCAACAGATGAGTGGATAAAGAAGATGTGGTACATATTACAAGGAAATAGTGCTTTGCCATAAAAAAAAAGTTAGCATTTGAGACAACATGGTGGGACTTGGAGGGTATTGTGCTGAGTGAATCTGAAAAAAAAAACCAGAATAAATGAATAAACAAAACAGAAACAAACTCATTGATACAGAGAACAAATTGATGGTTTCCAGGTGGGAGGAGGGACAGGAGGGTGAAAAAGGTGAAAGAAATACAAATTGGCAGTTACAAAATAATCATGGAGATGTAAAGTACAGCATAGGGAATATAGTCAATATCATTGTAATCATTATGTATGGTGTCAGGTGGGTACTGGACTTCCTGAGAGATCACCTTGCACAGTATATAGATGTCCAACCACAATGCTGTACATATGAAACTCATATAACATTCAATGTCAACTGTTATTAAAATAAATTAATTAAAATTTAAAATGGAAAAAAACTGGCAAGATGTTATAATTTAGTGAATTTAATCAATAAAACTAATTTACTTTGCATAGATGTAGGTAACAAATTTGAATTACAAATTAAATCTGCAGGATTAGAACCCATTAAAGGCATCATATTTTTTCTTCTGTTTTCATCATCAACTGTAGTTGTATGGGGCGCAGTTATCTCTTCAAGACGGTGGTTTCATCTCCTTTAGATATACACGTAACAGTCATTGCTAGGTCATATGACAGTTCTATTTTTACTATTTTGAGAAACCTCCATATTACCCTCCTCAATGGATGTACCAATCTATAGTCTCACCAGTTAAGTACCAGTGTTCCCTTTTCTCCACATCCACAATGGTACTTGTTATCTCTTGGTATTTGGTTTTGGTTTTGGGGTTTTGTTGTTGTTGTTGTTACAGTCATTTTAACAGGTGTGGGGTGATTCTTCGTTGTGATTTTTGATTTGCATTTCCTTGATGATTACTGATGTTGAGCAGATTTTCATATACCTGTTAGCCATCTGAATGTCTTCTCTGGAAAAATATCTATTCAAATCCTATGCCCATTTTTCAATCAGCTTGCTTGGTTTGTTTGTTTGTTTGTTTGTTTAGTTGTGGTTTTTTGGGGGGGTTGGTTGGTTTTTTTGCTATTGAGTTGTATGGATTTCTCACATCTTTGGGGGATTAATACTTTATCAGATATATGGTTTGCAAGTATTTTGTCCCATTGCCCTTTCATTTTTTTGATTCTTTTGATGTGCAGAAGCTTTTTAGTTTGATGTAGTGTCGCTTATTGATTTTTAATAGTATTGCTTATGTTTTTGGTGTCATATCCAAAAATTCATTGCCAAGAAGGCTGTCAAGGAGTTTTTTCTGCAAGAGCCAAGCCTAGAGTGGAAGAAACTAACATGTTGTCCCACTAGGGGTCGTGCTTGGCCTACCCGCCGGCCCCGCGGAACCCATCTGTGGAGGTCAGTCTACCTTCCTCCTCCACAGAGGCTGCCCTCCACATCCTCAGAAGTCAGGACTTAAAAAACAAACAAACAAACAAACACCATTTTATTTCATGTTTCTTATTTGAAAAACAACAAGTAGAAAATTGAGAAAACACCAAAAACCACAAGGAGAAAAACCGAAAATTGCCCCCAGTCTCAGAACACTGGGATTCATTCCTTTAACAATGAAGTGTGGAATGAGTTGAATTTTCTTTTTTTAAGTAAACTAATAGCTGGCATCCAAATTCTTCTTTTGGGAAGGCACTCTTGTTCATATTCATTTTCATTTCTTTTTTCCTCTCTTTTTTTTTTTTTGAGAACCATAAATTGACACATTTTCAGGATTTAGTGTGAAAGAACATCTAACCATTTGGTGTAAGAAGAGATGGCATGTGGGCGGCTTGGTGTCCCCTGACAAAAGGGCTTCAGGACCCCTCTTGTCTCTTCTTTGCAGCACAGTCTCAAGCATGCTGTACGGGTTCAGTGTATGTTTCTAATAAACACCAGACTTTGAGTCAATGGGCAGCCACACACATACAAAGTAAATGTTGGGCACTTCTTCCCACCCCCATCAACCTTCTCCCATTAGGAAGTGGCATCCTAAGCTGATAGTTAAATCTACTCCCACACTGCTTAGAGGAGCCCTAACAGAGGCAGCATTCATGATTCCTGCCTCCAGGTAACTGGACTTACATAGATTCTTTCAATGTATTACACTCGATGGGTTTTGCCAAGAGTATTTTGTATTGGCCATGGTCCTGTTTCCTGAAGCAGAAAGTGAGTGCTGGGGAGGAGTGGAGGCGATGGGGAAGGGGAGAGGGAAGCTGAGGTTTTCCATTGGCATGCCTAGATATACTTCATTATTTTGACTTTAGGTAGGTAGGCACTTTAAAAGATTTCATTTCAATTCTGAAAGAACTTATTACCTCTAGAAGAAAAATGTGAGGACAAAAACCTATGTCTGGCTATTTGGAATTTGAATGGTTGAAAGGATATTCTTGCACACAGTTTCACCCAGTCCACAATTTTGTAGACTTTATTGTTTCTAACATTTCTGATATCTGAAGAATTGAGCTATTAACTGAAAAACAACCTTCTTTTTATTGGTAACTGAGGTGAGAACTACCCTCAAAATTTAACATACCCATTTTAGAGGAAATAAGGGTTTCCTTTGCTTTTTTGCCAGTAGATTCTATTAAAATGTAAGTCCTGATGTCTGTGTGAAGCAGGTCTCCTTCAGTGGTAAGGAGAATAAACAGAGTGGCCATTGGTAACATGATTCCTTTTTCTCTTCCTAGGCCACCTGCTGAAGGTAATGCAATAAAAATAGCAATTGCAGAGAAAAATACAGGTGCTTTCGAGCAATTCAACTCAAGTTGGCCTTTTCCCAATTGATTTGCTCTCTCTTTCACCTCCTTACTATGACAGAATTTTAATGGGTTAAGATGCTCAAAACCAAATCAACTGCATGGTTATCACAAAATAAAAAATGGAAACTAACCTTAAGAATAAAGAAATAAATGACATCTTCAACAAAAACACGTTCTTCAGCTGCATCGATTATTAGAATCTTGTCACTAGAGGGATCATGAAGGTCACTTATCCAAACACCTGGGAAATGTATACCACTAATCCTTCCAGTGACCATGGCAGATATCACAAACTGATGGCAGAATTTTTCCCACTTTGCAGAGATGACCTGAGAATCCTTTCTAACAAACCAATTCAGTTCTTTGCTAACATCCATGGGAGTCAGTGCTCAAGATGGAACCTCTTTTCTCCTCCGGGTCTTACCGTACTACCCACTCTATGAGGCAGCTTTTCTTAGAATACCTTTGGTGGATAACTCCAGGCTTCCCATATTTGTTTCCAACTTTTCTCCCTAGCTCTGAACAATTATATGTAACATGAAGTTCAGCCTAATGAAAAGCTCTCTGGTCCCCAAATAAAACCTTCACTGTTTTTGTGTTACTATGTAAATCTTTGGGAGTCTCCAGCATCGCTACCAGCCAATGACATTCCAACATTCCTCAATGAGCATCCAAGAACTGCCTCTGCAACAGAGTTTTCTAAACACTCATGCCTGGTAGAATGTTATGTGATCACCTCTTTACTTAAATCCTCACAGCATCCTACACCTTATAATCAACCCTAGCAGGTGTTTTGCCATCAAACCTTCTTACATGGTTGGTGTTTTTTGTTTTCTGTTTAAGAAACTGTGTCTACCTCGATTCACCCATGCTTCTTTAAAGTATTAATAAAAACCCTAAGAAAACACTGCTGATGCCTACTGACACTTTTGATACCCAGGAAAGAGGTCTGCTAAGAAAAATACTGTAAACTGGGGAGTTGCAAGGAGCCTGCTAAGGAGAGGAAGAAGCCACAATTTGTAGGACTTTATTAATAAGGTAGTCCAAATATTTAGCCAGTGTATAGACAGAGGTGGCATGTTTGTATATTTAAGGAGATATTCCTACGCAGTAGGTCATTTGTAGTAAGAACATGAATTTGAAGTAAGAAAAAGTAGAGTGAATAAGATTAGAGGTCATTTTCTCAAGGTGCTCCATGAACATGAAAGATTTATTGGGTCACAGAGCAAAGGATACACAGACTGTAGCTCATGGATTCGATACAGGCTGCCATCTGCTTTTGTAAAGTTTTATCAGAACATGTAATGTCTTTTGCACGACAATAGCACAATTGACTAGCTGAGACAGAGACCAAGTTGCCAACAACGCTGAAAATAGTTCTTATCTGACTGTTTGGAAAATTTACAGTCCCTGCCAGAGAACAGCATTATAGCCAAGATTCACATTCCCGGGATCCTTGAGACTCACCAGACAGAAGAAATTGCTGGAGATGGTATGCCAAGGACCCCTGGACATAAGTGCAGACTTCCACTGGGGGGTTTTGGGGTTATTTGAAATTGTTTCAATGTTGCCTATGAGATAAGATTTAATAAAACAATAGCAAGCATTTAGAATAGAGTGAAGGATTGTCTCTGGTTGTACACTCCGTTGTAAGACTATTTGTAGACGTGTTCCTTTCAATTGTTTCTATTATAGGAGAGAGAGAACTCATC
This sequence comes from Mormoops blainvillei, assembly GCA_004026545.1. Lineage (NCBI taxonomy): Eukaryota > Metazoa > Chordata > Mammalia > Chiroptera > Mormoopidae > Mormoops > Mormoops blainvillei. The sequence continues at coordinate 56,246 of PVJD01003390.1, read as the reverse complement.
TTTTAGTGCCCAAATGAGAATGGAAACGGATATACAGATGTCACCTCTGTCAGCCATGGGGATAGCTAGGGAAACAGACAGGTGAGCTTGAGGGAGAGGACCAGTGATAAGATATGTCCCTGACGCCTGAGTCCAGGCAGACTGTTGTACTGGCCCCTCCTAACACGGGGCATGCACAGGTTTCTGCTCTGCTCAGCCCTGAAAGCAGTGGACAAGGTAAAAAGAGAGACCTCTACATTGGACAACTGAGAAACTAGGGAAGATCATGCACAGTTTTATAGTATCTTGATTAGAAAATAAAAGGATTTTATTTAAAACCATTTTTGATTGACCTCTGTCCCTTAGTATTGTAGATATTATATTCATTGACTCATAAAACAATATTCTTTGTTGTTATTGAAATCTAGCAAGATAAATGTTTTGTTTTTTTTCCCCGACCATGACAAGAGACTAAGGATAAGATGGCCACTGGAGTTCCCTGTAGGAACTGGGCATTTCCGTGTCTGATGGGAGAGAGATGCCTTCCCTGAGGACTGGCTTTCTTGGAGTTTTCTTCCTCTCAGAACATACAGAGTTGCAGAATGACTAATTTGTTGGTGCTGTTGTTATTATTAGAAGAGGCTTCCAGTGCTATTTCTGTCCTCACCCCAGAAATCAAGAATGCATTTTATTCTTCAGCATCTTCTTCTGATGAAAAGGCATTCAGTCTGAGGGAACCCCTGCCCGAAGGATCACATAACAGAGACTCAGTTAGGCAAAAATGACATTGAGTTTTAAACTGTGGGGGCTTTGGAATGTGTCAACTTGGCTAGACCGAACTTTGTTTCCCAGAAATTTTTATCTCTGTATAATTCCAGGCAAGGTGAACCAGAAGACATTTCTGCATGTGATTTGGAGGGTGGAGAAGAAGCACTCATTTAGTTTTTTATGCTTGGAATGGCAGGGCAGGTGATTTCGTAGGTCATGGCCCACTGTTGCTTATCTCCTGGCTCGACACCTTGGTGTACCAGGCCTACAATTGCTCCACCCTCCGCCCCCTCCTTGGCCCTCCTTCAGTGTCTCCGAATCTTAGGTTGGTGTGTGTTTAGTTCCATGGTGATGGGCACCAGCTTCTCCTGTGAGACCCCTACAACACCCAGGGTGGAGGCAGTAAGAGCTGACTTGGATTCCAGTCCACCGTTGTGGGGGTGCACACAGCACGTGCTGAGGTCCCGCTGTTCTTGCTCTCCCCACATCGCATCCATCTTCCCTTCTCTGCTTCCTGCCTGTGGACTTTGAGCTCCAGCATCAGACAGGAAGTCAGGAGCCTCACTGAGACTGCTTAGCCAGCTCCTGCAATTGCATAAAATCAAATTCCTGTGAGAACTACATACTCACATATATATATACCCCCTAGTGGCTCTTCTTCCCTCACTGAACCTTCATACAAGATTAAAGATACTTCATGAAACTAGGAATTAGGAAATGACTGATCTAGTTTCATTTCTGCCAATTCTGGTTCTGTCACTGTGTGAAACTTATTTTATCCTTTTAGGCCTCAGATTCTTTAAAGTACAGGAATTCTACCAAGTGATCAACTTGAATCCCATTCCAGCCCTGGGGCTGCCAAGTGACTTGATGACTCTATGCCAAAGTATCCCAGGCCCTTCATAAAACCTCTCTAACTGCAGTGTATGGAGATTATATTCTAAAACAGGTGCAGAGCAGGACCCTGACAGGGTAGGGTAAGGAGAGTAAGGCACCTAGGGCACATCATTTAAGGAGACACTCACTCTCATGGTCCTGCAAGTGCAGGGTCAGCATTTATACCATCCTGAGAGCAAGTGTCTTTTTAAGCTTTACACCCTAGGTGCCTCAGTCCCCTTACCCTGTCTTTTGTCTGCTTCTGGAGCCAGACAAATGGGTTTGAAGCCAAGGTCCCCCAATTGCTAGAGTGCAGTCTTATGCAAGTTATTTAGTCCCTTGGAGTCTATTTCTTGATCTCTAAAATGGAGATAATCACTAACTATATCATAATGCTGCTTCAGCAAATGTATATGTATACATTTTATGTATACTGTGAAAACATAGTATACATAAAACACCTAAAACAGTTCTTGGCACACGGTTAAGGATCAATTAATGTTAGCTATCTTTATTTTTATTTGTGTTATATTCAAATGTTAGAGGCACAGAATTATGTCTGACATGTGGTTGAAATTCAACAAATATTGATTGAGTGAATTAATGAATGAATGAAGGAGATAGATGGATAGGTAGATGAACAAAATATTTATTCTGAGGTCAGCATCCTTGAATTTCCCCCCAGCTCTTCAGAAAAACACAAAATAAAGGGAGCAATCACTGACAAATTATTGATGATTATTTTTGAATGAAGGAAACTATTTAAAACAACCATACCTCACAACTGGGTTTAGGGACATGGCTGGGTTGGCAACAGTACTGTGCATTCATTCATTCACTCACGCATGTATTCTCCAAGTAAAGGAAGCACAACTTGCAATTCGAATTTCCCTAGTGTCTTTTACTTGTGGTCATTTTTACCCAAATAGCAACCCCCTTCCCACTCTTTTTATGGGAGCACGCTCTCCAAATTTTTGTTTTGCTTTTGCTTTTTTTTTTTTTTAAGTGTTCCAGCCTCACTTTGCTGTATTAGAAAGGTAACTTGAAAATATAGGGTGCTATATAAACATGAGGGACAAGAAATGACATGCTGTTGTTTGGAGACCCTGTTATACAACCCCGCCTCTGTTCTTCCTTCCCTTTCTTTGATCAGAATAAGTGTTTTGTGTAAATCAGGCCCAGGGCCAGGAGTCTTAGGGAGGCAGGCACCAGAGTGGCAACAGGAGAAAGAACAATTCTTACTCAAATAATGTACTAAGTTTCTTTCTTGGGAAGTATAAGGAGCGTGGTTTCGTTTCCTCAGTTCTAATGACTTCATATCTATGTTAAAGAAAAGGAACAGGTGACAGGGCCAGTGATCTCCTTACGTAAGATTTTTGACAAACAAGAGAGGTCATGCTGGACTGATTCCAAAAGCTTGAGTCCTAAACAGAACTAGGCAAAATGGGACTTGAGTCACTGTGCCCGGAAGTCTACAGCAGGCTTGTGAGATAAGCCTCTCTCTGCTGCAGTGTGGTGGGGAGGCGTAGAGGATGTACATAATGCCCATGCAATACTATCATGTAATTAACACTTATTAATAGCTTACCCTTTGTCAGGCACCACCCTTAGGGCTTATCTTGGTTTATCTCATGTGATTCCTACAACAAGAGAATGTAGTAGAAAGCAGAGGCAGAGAGGTTAAGTAACTTTCCTAAAACCACACAGCTAAGAAACTTACCCTATTTTACTTCAGAGCTAGAGAACTTGACAATTAAAATTGTTAGTTTGGAATATTAGCAAAAAAAACCATAAAGATGAGCCTCAAATTGTGCTTTATGCTTTGGAAAAGCAAGAAATCTCATAATATAAAATTGAATTGTAAAAAATACAAAGTCTTAAGTTCAGGTTAAGCACACAGATTATATATTATTGATATACACATTCATACAAATTATTCAGAATGTATAATAGAATATTATATGATAGAATATATTACTTTATTATATAGAAATATATATTTGTAATATATAAATAATGTGTAACATATTGATATAAATATTTTATTACATTTATGTTATATTTAAGTATTATATTTACATATAAATATTAACACTTTATAATATAATATCAATTTTATATATTATATAAAATATAATTTAAAATAATATATAAATTGTTTAAATAAATAAGTTTGTTATAATAAATAGAATATATTATCAAGGAACATATGCATACATGTGTCATGGAAACAGAATGGGAGAGATTTTTGTCTACCTCTGCTTTACTGCAGCTCATAAAATATACTTGAGAGACTGGTTTCTGTGAAAGATCAGTTATTATCAAGAAGAGGACATACCCCCAGAAAAATAGCTGCCCTTTTGGCTACATTAATACAAGTGAAGTAGTCCAAAACAAGGGAGATGAGAAGTTCTAAGCTTACTGGTCATCAGAGTCTCTTCAATGGGATGCGTCCATTTGAGACACCAGTGCTTTAAGGATGAACCCATACCTGGCTCTCCCACCACCTTCTCTGCCCTGTTCTGTGATATGCACCCCACCTTATCTTCCTCTTAGCCTAATGAGTGTAATCTCCAGTGAGTTTAGTCAAAAAGGGACTGTCGTCTAGAGGCGGATGGAGACAGAGCGATGGGGAGGCCTCCCCTGCTCGGCCGTGGGGTTGGGCGAGAGTTTTAGAGGAGCATCCTGGATTACCTTTCTATCTCAGAGGCAGGTGGAGGAAAACAGGACAAGATGGGAGTGGTAGAGGTTTCCATGTTCAGGAAGGATTTCAAGAGCCAAGGGCCTGCCACAAGTTTGACTTGAGAACAGGGCTTCTAACCAAACCACAAAAAATGACAGAGAATGGAAAAATGGATCCACTCCTGAGAAAGTGCTTTGAGCTGAATCTTGGCAATAAGAGGATGCATGAAGAAAGGGAGTAAAGATGTCATTTACAGACACCTTTAAGCAAACCTCACAGCTACAAGAATACTTTATAATGTGGGCAAATTTTAACACAGAGCAGGAAATCTGGAAAAACCTCTGAATTACTCATAAGGGTTTATGACTTCTCACCAAAAATTACCTACCTGCTTCACCAGAACTAAAACTATTTTGGGAAAAAATACAAACAAATTCAAAATGCAAAAGCTTATGAATCAAATGGGAAAGAACCAATCATACAGACTCTAAGGAGGTATGCTATAAATTCTTTTTTTAATACAATGTCTTTATTTTTATTTTTTCTTTCAGTTTTATTGAGATACTATTAACATACAATGCTGTTTAAGGTATACAGCATAATGACTTGACATATATACATATTGTGAAATAATTACCATAATAATTTTAGTTAATGTTCATCACCTCATATAGTTACAAATAAAATTGTTTTCCTTGGTGATAAGAACTTTTAGGGTCTACTATTTTGGCAATTTTCAAACACAACACACAACATTAATTATAATCACCATGGCATACATTACATCCCCAGTACTTATTTATCTTACAACTTCCAGTTATAAGATAACCACCCTCACCCAGTTCCCCTGCGCCCCCATGTCTGGCAACCACAAATCTGATCTCTGTTTCCATGAGTTTGGATTTTTTTAGATTCCACATATAAATGAGATCATACAATATTTGTCTGTTTCTGTCTGAATTATTTCATTTAACATTAATGCCCTCAAGTTCCATACACGTTTTCACAAATAACAGGATTTCCTTTTGTGGCTGAATCATATTCCATTGTACATATAGGCCACATTTTCTTTATCATTCATTCATCCACTGATGGACACTTAAGTTGATTTCATGTCATAACTATTGTAAATAATGGTGCATAAACATGGTGGCACAGATAACACTTCAACATAGTGATTTCCTTTCCTTCAGAGGTCTACCCAGAAGTCAAATGGCTGGATCATCTGACAGCTCAATTCTCAATTTTCTGAGGAGCCTCCATACTGTTTTCTGTAATGACTGTACCAGTGTAACACTCCCACCAACAGTGCATAAGCGAACCCGTGTAGTTCAGATCCAGAGAGCCCTTGTTCTTGAGCCCCACAACTAAACGAGTAAAGTCCTGGAGTCAGTCAGACCTGCATTTGCCTCCTTGAGCATATTGCTTCAGCCCTCTGAGTCTCCTCCTATTCCTATGGTAAATGGCCATCTCTCACATGGGTGTCAAATGGAGTAAATTAGACCAGTCCTATAAAGCCTTGAGCAAAGATTCTCAATCGATATTAGCTAGTGTTGTTACCAGTGACAGCAGCTTTCCTGAGGCCACACAGATCCAGGGGCCATTTAGATTCTTAGTTCTCTAAGTGCTACATTTGTGGCCCTCCCTCTAGCAAAGTTTCCTATAAGGTGAACTTCCTCCCACAGGCTTCCTCCAAAGCATTTTGTCCCAGTTGAGTTGTCAACCAGAAAGGTCAACATTCTTCTTGCTAAAATCTCCTTTTCCCCCAGCAGGAAGCCAAGGTAGCTGAAAGAGAGTTGCGCTTGCCCAGATAAATGTCCGTGCCAAATGTGCTGCTTGTCCCCAGGAATCTGCAGTCAGCTCAGGCAGATTCTGAGCAGCAAACCAGCCTCCGCCAGGCCCTGCAGGACAGGTGGGCAGCGTTTGGCCTACGACCACGAGTTAAATGGGTTTATCTTGCACTGATCCTGCGAGACTGTGTCTAGTGTCTTTGAAAATCTTAAAGCAGGTTTTTCTTGAGTGCCACTTTTTGGTCTCTGCTTAAATATTTAACATACTTCATTCTAGATAATAATTATTTCAGGCATTTTAAAAGTCTGTAGCACTTCCAGGCTCACACAGCCACTCCCTAATAGAAGCTTTTAGAAATCCTAACCAGGAAGTGAGGTTGAAGTAGGAAGGAACTAGAAGAAAGGGAGCCAGAGGCTTGGGGGATGGGGAAGGGGTGGATTTATTTTCTTCTGCTGCTGGAAAATTTTCATCTGTTCAGGACACAAACCAGGCAGAAATGTTCTTACAGGTTTTTATTTTTCCATTTTTCATTTGAAAGGAAGTGTCAGGAGCTTGGGATTATTTAATTATAATTTTTAAAGGAAAGTTATCTCTATCAGGACTCCACAATGGCTGACCTAGTTAAAAAAGAATTTAGCTAGCTATTTCCCAAAGAGCCATAGTCAGGAACTAAATGGAGAACCCACGTCTCTGAGACGCCCCCAAACCTCCAGAAAAACTGGGTTTTGTTAGTCCCTGTGTACACCCTTGCTTTTCTGTTTTGTTTATAAGCCTTAGTGATCTTTAAACAACAAAAGAGCACATAGACAACAGCCACAAAACTAAAACCATGAGGAACATTTTTAAGGGTAAAAATACTATAAATACACTTAAAAACCTTGGGAAAATACCAGCTAGTATAAGGGGGAAATTCGTATAATCTATTATATATAATTAACCAGAAATAAAGCATTTCAACATTTATAAACCAAATTGGGGGAAATTTTTTTAAAGTTGAGAGTATACATTACATATAGTTTCATATTGTCTTTTAACATTATATTGTGAGAATTTTCCCATTATAAAAATTTTTTTATATTATGAATATCGAAGGCTTCATAATAATGTTGCAAAATGTGGATGTAGCATGGTTTCTTTATCTTCTTCCTTTCCCTTTCCTTCTCTTCTTTCCTTCCTTCCCCTCCCCATTCCTTCTTTCTTTTCTTCTCTTCTTTTCTCCCTCATTTTCTCTTTCTGTCCTTCCTTAGTTCTTTCCCTTTTTCTTCCCTTCCTTTCTTTCTGATTTCTTCTTTTGTAATTTAATCAAATTTATACATTCACACCATTTAAATAGTCTACAAGGTAGGAGATATAGCAGCCCCCCCACCATATTTCCCACTCCCCACAGGCAATCATATATAATTCTTCTAGTGATTATTATGTTATTTATTACCTTATACTAAATAATATGTTCATATTGTAAATTCTTGATTTAAAAATAATGGTTAGGCATTATCTATTGGCATTCCAACATAGAACTCCCTCCCTCTCCCAACACACACACAGACACAACTCCTCTCCTACATCTTTCCATCCCAATATCATTGTAGCCGTGATTAGATTAATATTCAGTGTTTAGATTATTACAACCACATAAATGCTATTCATAACTGAGCCATGTCTTACTCTGCAATGACTTTCTTTTCCTGTGTTTTTTTCATTTTTTTCCCCAAAGTTAAAAGAAACAAACAAGAATAGGGTTTTCTTTCTTTCTTTCTTTCTTTCTTTCTTTCTTTCTTTCTTTCTTTCTTTCTTTCTTTTTTTTTAGATTTCTAAGCAGTTATCACTATCTCAGCCCCAAACTCTCCTCTACATGTATAAATCTCCTCTCCACATATTCGAGTATTAGGTAAGCTGTCATTTTGCCCTTTCTGTGGAGATCGCTCATGGATCACTTGACCTGCCCCTGTCTACTCTGGTTACTCTCTAGGCCTGCTGTAAAGTAGCGGGATTTCCCTTCCTCTTCATTTGGGGTTTTTCTTCGCCTCCTTCTTATACTGTACTTTCTTCTGGCACTGGATCCTGGGTTTCCTAAATACATTTAGTCCTACTTCTGATGAGTTGTCTCCTCTCAGCTTTTTGAGGAGCGGTGCATATAAAGTAAACTTTTTCCTTACATGTATACAAGTGTCTTTATTCATTCTTTCCACTTAAATAATTATTTGGCTATATTTAGAATTCTAAATTAGAAATTTTTTTCCCATAGTATTTTAATGGCATTTCTCCCTTGTTTTCTAGCTTTTACTATTGTTGTTGAGAAGTCCAAAAACTCTCGAACTTATATATATATATATATAAATATATACATATATATGAATACATATACATATATATGAATCCTCCCTCCACCCCTGTCCCAGAGCTTACAGAATTCTCTTTGTCACCAGTGTTCTAAAGCTTTCCATCATGTACTTGGTAAAGGTTTATTTTTCTCCATTTACAAACTTAGACCCTAACAGCTTTCAATTCAGGGAATTGAAAACAAGAAGTTATCCTTCTCCCATGTCGGGTCCATCAGTCAATGCCCTCATGCCACCTCCTCCGAGGCAACTTGAACCAGCAAGCCGCAGAGGCCGTGAGGCGCATGGCTCCCTTTACTAGTGCTTGGAGATGGCTACAGCATGGTAAGGCAGCTCGTCTTTACACGTGTGTGGAAACCTCTTCTCAGAAACGGTCAAATGGCTGTGCTCCACACCTGTGAGTGCAGCTGCTTGCTCACATCTCCAAATGTTCACTTTCCTTTCCCTACAGTGGAAAATATCTTACCACAACGGAAATATCATTTTACCTGGAACTTATACAATAAAGAAAGCCCTTTAGAGGATTTGGAAGACAGAGTGCGTGATCAGGTAGAGTTTCTAACAACATACCTCAAAGCAAGCATACAAACTGTTTGCCTATGTTCAACACCTCAGCGGCCAGAACAGGGTGGTTTTGGGTCACTTGCGGACAGTAGGGGAGTTTATCCTGCCTGGGCAGGCCTGTTAATGGGAAATCCTAAGTCTAGTCACCTGATGATCTATTCCTGGGTCTACTATCTAATGGGCAGACTTCCAGAAGCCCAGGCTGACATGGACAAAGTGGGAGATCTTTGCAAGAAATCAGCAAGCCCCTACAGGATTGAATGCCCAGAGATTGCCTGCGAAGAAGAGTAGGTACTTTTATTACTTTTTAAAAGTTGATTTGAGAGAGAGAGATTTGTTGTTCTACTCATTTATGCATTTATTGGTTGTTCCTTGTGTGTGCCCTGACCTGAATCAAATCCACAACCTTGGGTATTGCGGGCAACGCTCTAACTAACTGAGGTACCCGGCCGGAGCCAAGGTATTATGAGCTGGCTAAGGAGTGTTTTGAGAAGTCTCTGGAAAGGAAACACACCAACCCAGAGTTCTCCTTAGGATTAGCCATCACATTGTATCGTCTAGATGCCAAAACACAAGTAGAGGCCCCCATTCACCTTCTGAGGCAGGCCAACCTTTTGAATCCTCACAAATCCTGACAAATCCTGACAGTCAGTATGTTAATGTTAATGGTCCCCTGGCTGGCTCTTCAGGAGATCAGGAAGGAAGTGGAAGGGGACAAGCTGGTGGAAGGGGACTTGAAGAAAACACTGCGTCTGACAGATGTGTTCTGCAGAGCAGCAAAATATTACTGAAATAAAGGCACTCTGGACATAACTATAAAATTACTTTAAAAGGCTTTAGATCCGTGCCAAACAATGTTTACTAACATATCCAGATTGGGTGCTGCTATGGAGCAAAAATCAGACAAGTGCAGAGGTCAAGAAAGTGTCCAGCTAATGAGGATGAAGAAGTACAGGAAATGATGAAAAACACCGTGGATCATTTTAAGAAGGTGGTTGAGGTGAACGTTAACCGCCCCCGTGCCTGCTCGGACCTTGCCTGTTTCTATGCCATGACAGGTCAGGATGATGAAGCGGAACCTCACTCCTGGAAAAAATTCAGAAGGATCTCACTGCCGCGGAGAAACGCGTGCTTCATCTACAGGAGAGCAACTTTCAGCAGCACCAGAGGCTGTGCGATGACACTGCCATCCACCGTTAAGTGGCAGCCTTGACCATCAATGGGACCTTGACTGAGAAGGAAAAACTGATCGTTTACCTAAGAAGAATGCCAATAAACGAGAATCTGAAAATGCCTCAGACGCTGTGGGTTGGCAATCCCCCGCCCCCTGCGCCCGCCCCCCAACCCCGATCTTTCGTGAACAGAATAAAAAAGGGCAGCCTACAGCTGACGGCCCTGAGAGGTCTGGGATGCTCCTGTGCAGCCCAGTCGCAGTCTCTGGAAGATTTGTCCCCTCTGCCTCTCTGGCTGAGAAGGGCACTAAGGAAATGGTGGAGGGTACAGGTGGGGCCCACCACCCAAAAGAACAGAAGGTCCCGGAAAACGTCTGTAGCCAGGCCTCTGGGTTTCAGAAAGAGGAGATAGAGAGCAAGATGGGAGGGTGGGGGGCACGGAGGAGTAGGAAGCCTCCTTTGTTGGTCACCAAGGGTAGGGAAACAGGGAGACAGAGAAGTGCCAGCTTGAAAGAGCTGGGCTGAACGGCTAGGTTTTTCATTTTGCTGTCTTTTTCCAGGTTTCAAAATATTTTCTCACCCAGATCTGGAAATCACTTTTCCTCTGTCATATAGATATTTTAAGCAAAAGGTAAGCAGAAGTTCCTTTGAGGGAAAGTGCTTACTTTGGGACTTCGTAATTCTGGTTTCTCAGTTTGTGGCACCCAGATACCCGACCTGTCCCCCAGTGCCTTCCACGCGGCCTGGTGCACGGCGGACACTCAGCGTCCGCTGGGTGAATGAGCGCCCGGAGCGCCACTGACTGCTGGCCCTTTTTCCTTGCTCCTAAAGCTTCAAAATAAATTCCGTGTAAACCAGAGTTTTACGTGTTTAAAAAATAGAAATCATAAAATCAATACAATAATTCTTGAGAGAAATTTTTTTTATCGTGAGATCTAGAATGTGTACATATGAAACAAGACACAAAAAGTATGAGATATTAATAAGCTCGGCTACATTGAAACATACAGTGCATAGAAGAGATACATTTAGGATGTCCATCTGAGTTTGTTATAAATGACAAACTCAGAAATACTATTTCAACACATTACTGGGTAAAGATTCTTTTCCTTAATGCTGAAATAGTTCCTGTTAATCAATAACGATAATAATGAGCTCCATTGAGGAATGTGCAAGTGTCAGGAAGAGACAGAAATGGAAACGGCTTTTAAACATATGAAATGATGGTCAATGTCACTGCTATTAAGAGCGAAAAAAGCAAACCAACACTAAACGAAGACCGTTTCAGGTCAAAAAGAAAACACTTTTCCTAAGAATATATATCTTTGCCTCAGAGATTCCACTCCTATTAATTTATTCTGTATTTGCATATGCATGCAAAGGCATGCACATGGGCATCCTGATGCTTTGTTTATAATAACAAAGGACTGAAACAAGGGTCCCTCATGAGGGGGCTCAAGTCAGTTATAATATTTCATATGTGAAATACCACACAGCTATGTAAAAAAAAAGGCTGTTCTAAATATAAAAATATAGAACACTATCTCTGAGATATATTTAAAAATTTAAAAATGAAAATGAAAGGTGATGGCTTCGATTCCTGGTCAGGGCACATGACTGGGTTTTGGGTTCGGTCCCCAGTCAGGGAGCTTATGAGAGGAAACCGATTGATGTTTCTCTCTCATGTTGATGTTTCTTTCTTGCCCCCTCCTTTTCCCTCCCTCGAAAAATGAATAAAACTTTAAAAAATAAATAATAAATAAAAGGGCAGAAGAGTGTGTACAGCATGCCAACTTGTTCAAAAGAAGGAAGGAAAGGCAGGAGGGAGAACGAAAAAGAAAACACTTATTGCAAGTATGCATAGAATAGTCGGGAAAGGAGATATTCCCTCTGGAGTAGCCGCTAGAGAGGAAACTGTACATAATTGACTAGTCTCTATTCCTCGGTCTTTCCCCATGCGTAATCTCTTCTACCACTACCTACTCACTCACTACCCCCAAAATATTCACAAAATGCCCCTTAACTTTTTTCACCGATCCATAATTGTATCTAACAAAACTGATTTTTTTAAATGTTAAAAAAGCACTCTCCTCCATCTGTTAGGGAATTTCCTTGTTCTGCAACGAACTCTCCTTGGGCTCCCAACAGATGTCAATCAATGTGAAAAATGGAAGTATGACAAAATGAAAGGTGCACGCCTTTTAAAAGTCACCCTGCAATATTGAGCTTCTGTTGACAACACAGACACCCTTCAGTTGTCCTATTTTCCCAAAAATAGCTTCCTCCATTCCCTGTGCTTATTAGTTTCAAAGGGCTTTCCCTCTCTGCCCTTAGATATGTGGAAGTCGAATCTTACAATCAGATTGGAAATTCAGAAAGGCAGGGATCAGGGATTTTATTTCATAATGGTACTTAACCTTTTCTGACATTGAGGGGCAATTTTAGCCTGAGTTGCTTGACTTTGCCTAAGTTTGGGGTCTCTGCCTGTAGCCCTTTAGTAAATATACAAAAGGAGTCTGGCTAGAAACCATGAAGTAGTCTAGAAGCTTAACTTCCAGAGACCTGGTGAGGCAGCCGATGAGAGATGAGGAAATGTTCCTACCACTAATTTAAAAAAAGAAAATCAGGAATTTGTATACATGCAGAGAACACTTAATCCATACATTTCCTCTGACTACCCTTGTTGTCCCTGTACTTCTATGTTGCCTTGTGCATCTCTCTTTTACCCACCAATGCCTCTATGATAATTTCCTTTTTTAAAAAAGATTTTATTTATTTACTTTTAGACAAAGAAAGGAGGGGGAAAGAGAGGGAGAGAGACATCAGCGTGTGGTTGCCTGTCACACGCCCCCTACCGGGGACCTGGCCAGCAACCCAGGCATGTGCCCTGACTGGGAATCGAACTGGTGACCTTTTGGTTCACAGGTCAGTACTCAATCCACTGAGCCATGCCCTCCAGGGCTGATAATTTACTTTTAAAACTCTTTTTATTCTCAGAATGTAACATTGACAAATATTTGAGGCATTCCTTGAGGGCATTAATGTTTTGAATAAATGTTCTTCTAAGGGACACTATTAACCAAAGTTCTATATGAATTCAGTCTTGGAGAAAACGTTAGTTATTGTGGGTTTTCCTGCCTAGAGCAGGGTGAAAGTTATGCTTCTTGACAATCCTCTACCTTTTTATTAGGATACACAGCTAAGCCTGTCCCAGTGAGAATCCTTACTTTTAGGTCTCAGTCAAGAGATACAAGTTCTAATTCTGTTTACGAGTTCTATTATTTTTTATAGAAATAAAAAAATAATGCTGACGTTCCCTCTGACTCACTGCAAAGGAGGAGGGAGATCTGTGGGCTGGATCTTACTCAAGATTTATCTCTTCTTGAGAGCCCTGCCTGTTTCACTTTCCGGTTTCAATTTCTCTTTCCTAAAGCCAGTTGCTGAAAACCAAAGCAAAAGAACCAGGGACTGCTTCCATATATAGACAGGTTTCTTCAGCATTCATTTAAGGCAGAGGAGGAAGATTTGAGGAGCAGAGGAGCCTGAACTGCAGCCTTCCAGACCAGCAGAAAAGTGCACAGCAATCATGAGGTAAGCGTTCTCAGATCACATTGAAAATGCTAAGCAGTCTTGTTGTGGATTGCAAATCGTAAGCTGCCGGGCTCCTAAAAGGAAAGTTCCCCGTTGCTTTGCTTTGGTGTTTGTCTATAACCTTTACCACGCATCTATCTCAAGGGTTGCTGGCTTGTTTACGCTGTCATTTTCTGCCTCACACCGTCAAGCGTTCCAGGGGTGGCTCTCCTCGGAGAAACTGAGAGCTGAAGTCAGAGAGGAGTGAGGCAGGAAGGAAGAGAACAGAGAAAGATTTATCAAGCAGGCTCTTCACTTAAAGGTGGATCTGGAGGAATTGCTCCAGGAGGCTCTTTGTTTGTTTCTTATTTGAAAGAACTAAGTGAGGGGCTTTCATAAGGTTCTTATTTAACAAATTAAGTGCAGCATTCAGCAATGTTTAGAGCATCTGAGAAGAGTTTAAAATGCACTCAGGGTAGTAACCCACTTCATGAGACGATAGAATTTACTTTTAATATGCTTATAATTCATCTCAGGTTTGCATTAGGGTTAACAAAATATATTCATTCATTCAACAGAAATATAGTTTACTCCAGAATTCTACTGACTGGCTAGATTCCTCCTATCTGAAGTATGGATTGGGGATGATACTGTTACACTCCAGAAACAGAAGTTTACCCAGGGGAGGAAGGGTTAGGTCGCTGGGTAGGAAGGATGCTATCTTTTTTTTCCAGTATGATGATAGGGTGATTAGACTGGATGCCTAAGTCTCAGTGCCGGAAACTCCAGAATCCAGGGACACTGGTCTTACCACTTACTTCCTAGAGAACACATTGTTCTCCTTCTCCAAGTTTCCTGATTTATCTTCTGGAAAGATATTGTGTTCTGCTAGTCTCCATGTCTGCCTTATAGGGGAAAAAAAAAAAAAAAGTTGAGACATTTCCAGATGTCTGTTTCTATAGTAACTCAGAATCTTTAGAACCTTGTTCTTAGTCATAGAATTTCAGCATGGTCTTCTCATAGAATCTTTCTCATGATAATACAGACGCAGCAGTCTCTCTTCTAATTTTCTCTGATTGTTTAGCTACAGGCACTGTCACCGGACATTGTAGTTTCGCTTGTTAAAGACAGATTCCCGAGTTCACCAGTTCACCCCATAAGCCCCACCCTGGATTCTGATTTGATAGCTCTGGGATGAGGGCTAAGGCTGTGCATTTTTCTCAGGGTCTTCCTCGGTGGGGCTGGTACCGCCGTCAGACACTGTGGCGGCAGCATTAGCTCTGAGCCTGGAGAACAGTGTCGCTGTGGCTTCCAACCAAACTAGAAACTGGGCAAAAAAAATTGTTGCTCTGTAAACAGGACTTTTAGAGGCATCAGCAGTGTAAGTCACATGTCTGAGTCCAGAAAGCAAGTATCTGGGAAGAGCTGATTTACCAGTGGAAATAATAATCTATAATTATGCAGTGCGACTGGTTGCCCTTTGAATGGCTGCTCAACGGGATTGTACTTAAGTGTACATATTAAATGTCTCTATCTTGCAAATGCACAATTGACTATATGCTTTGTATATCTGAGATAATTTCAACTGTATTCTCTCTCTCTGTTTTTGTTTTTTTGTTTTTTTTATAAAATGACAAAGGATATAAAAAGCTCACGTGCTTAAAAAGATTTTTCTGTAACTTCACTGAGAAGGAAGGTAGATGAGATTAGACCCAACTTTTCAAGGGGTACCTGCTGTTATTACAACACAGACACCAAGCAAGTCTATCTCCTGGGCTGTGCCCCTCTCCACCTCCACACCTTACACAAGAGACTCAACCTGGCTCTTCACTAAGACCTGCCTGGGCTTTAAAAGGACACAGTTTCCTTCCCTGAGCAGAAATTCCTACCCACTTCCCTTCCTATTTTTTGTTTATTCTACCTGGGGTAGTTAATTTTCCATTGTTTTAAGTAACAGAAATGAGTAGGCACTGATTTAAAGTTCATGGAATGGCTCGCAGGACCCCCGACATAGGGCTATAGCAACCCCAGGAGGACCAGAACAGGACACTGGGAAGCTTGGGGGAACCCAGACTGTCTTCTCCGAGTGCATCTGAGTCACTCTCTGCAGCACATAATATGGAATATGGTCACCATCAGACCCCCAGCATCCACAGCACCCTCTTAACAGGTGAAAACTGCCTCTGACTCCCTCACGCCCTCCCTCTCAGATCTGCTTCCAGCCTCTGCTTGAGCCTGGGTACCCAGCCATGGTCCAGTCAAATTGTGGGGTGGAAGGGGGCTGTAAAACACGAAAGAGAAGGACAAGAAGAAAATGGGGGGGTATAATCTCCCATTTGACAAATGTTTCAGAAGTGATCCGGCCACATTATGTGACTTCCCAAATTATCTATTGGCTGTCTGTCTCAGAATCCAGAATATTTAGAATGTCAGCTCCTGATAAAAGGGCCAATTAATATATATCATTCAAAAAAATTTTTAAGTGAGAAAAAGCATTTAGAGACTCCAATGCATAGGCAATGTAGAAAAATAATTTGGGGCTATTAATGAGTTTTAATCTACTCACCTCTGAAGTTATCCAAACAAGGTTCTTATTGGTCTGTTTGCTACTTCTGTTTGGTTGGTTGGTTTTGTTTGTTTGTTTGTTTGCTTGTTTTGAGGACCAACACTAAAGGGAATAGGAAGTCTTTCCAGGGGAGTTCACCGTTCGCGAACAAGAGCGTTCCCTGTACAAAATTAAGTTAACTGTCCTGTGAACCTCCTCCTGTAACCACACTTCTAACCCCTAGTTATGAAAGCAAACCACAGGAAAAGAAAAATAAATTTCAAAAGAAAAGCATTAAGCAACAAATGTAAAATTATTAATAAATCAACAAAATGAGACATGTTAATAGAAATCAACAAAGTTGGGGGCATTATATTCCTTCTGAAATAAAAGTTTAAGACACTGCTAACAGTATAATGTTAATCAAGTGAGGAGGCAGGATAATACAAATGCAGGATAAGTGAGTAGAAATTAAAATTGGTTGAAATTAAGATGTAAATAGTTAAAATAGAAAAGTTCAAAAAATGAGAATATAGAATTGTCCAAATAATAAAAAGACAAGACAAAACCAATTCGATAAAAGGTTTGGCTAAACAAAGAAAATCAGTTAAGGGTACATGAAAAGCTCAAATAACTAGACAGGAGATAGAAATTAATAGAGATTTTTAAAAGGACAAATGAAGGGGAACTAAGGAATTAAAAATGTAGATGATAGAATGGGGTTGAATATCAGAGGGGTGAAAATGAGGATGGCAAAACACTAAAAGAAAAGAAAATTATAAAGCTAACATTTCCAAATTTAAAAGTAAATGCTAGGCAGGCAGGAGAGAACAGAAACAAAAAGCCATTAGGCCACTAAACCCAGTCCTGCAGACTCAGTAGCCCTTGCAGAGTTCAGCATGACTTAACGAAAATCACCCTGTTTAGGGAGGCCTGCCCACTGCCCTCGCCCTAATTCTTCTGCTGCCCAGTCACCTGAGTCCTGCTTCCGCATGCTTTAACAAATATGTCAAAATATAGAAAGAAAAAAAGGAAACGTTTTTGATTGGTGTTCACACCGATTCGGAGAGGGAGAATTGTATTTGCCATGTTCCCATTTCTCACCAGGTGAGTGTGTGCTGCATCTCAAATGTCCATCTTTCTGCTTTTCCCTACAGCGAGACCACTGAGAACTCCTTGGAGAGCAGACTACAGCTCCTAAAATGCCATTTCACCTGGAACTTGTTAGGGGGAGAAAATTCCTTGGATGATTTTGAAGACAGAGTGTGTAACCAGACTGAGTTTCAGAACAGTGAGTTCAAAGCTACACAGTACAACTTGTTGGCCTACATAAAACACCACAGAGGTCAAAACGAGGAGGCGCTGGAGTGCTTGCAGCAAGCCGAAGAGTTAATCCAGCAAGAGCACGCGGACCAAGCTGAAATCCGCAGTCTGGTCACCTGGGGAAACTATGCCTGGGTCTACTACCGCATGGGCAGACTCTCAGAAGCTCAAGTTTATCTGGACAAGGTCAAAGAGGTGTGCAAGAAGTATTCCAGCCCCTATAGAATGGAGAGTCCTGAGATGGATTGTGAGGAAGGGTGGTCACGGTTAAAGTGTGGAGGAACGCACGCTGAAAGGGCAAAGGTGTGTTTTCAGAAGTGTCTGGAAAAGGACCCGAAAAACCCAGATTTCACCTCTGGACTGGCAATCTCGAGCTACCGTCTGGATAACCGGCCAGTGCCTCAGAATCCCCTTTATGCGCTGAGGCAAGCCATTCATCTAAGTCCTGACAACCAGTATATTAAAGTTCTCCTGGCTCTGAAACTTCAAAAGATGAATGAGGAAGGCGAAGCAGAGAGGTTAGTTGAAGAAGCTGTGGAGAAAGCCCCGTGTGCAACAGATGTGCTCCGTGGTGCAGCAATGCTATATCGAAAAAAAAATGACCTGGACAAAGCTATAGAACTGCTTAAAAAGGCTCTCGAATGCTCACCAAACAATGCCTACCTGCATTGCCATCTTGGGGTATGCTATAGGGCAAAAGTCCACGAGTATCCGAATACAGGTCAGAATAGAATGTATGGGGAGAGAGAGGAGTTGCAGGAACTCATAGAACACGCTGTGGATCATTTGAAGAGAGCTGATGAGCTCAATGGAAATCTCGCCAATGTCTGCTCCTTTCTTGCCTGCCTCTATGCACAGGCTGGTCAGTATGAAGACGCAGAGTATTACTTCCAAAAAGAATTCAACAAAGAGCTCACGTCTGTGGACAAGCAAATACTCCACCTGCGATATGGCAACTTTCAGTGGTTTCAAATGAAGTGTGAAAGCAAGGCCATCCACCATTTCACAGAGGGTGTGAAAATAAACCAGGACCCAAAGGCAACGGAAAAGATGAAACACAAACTGCGAAGTATTGTCAAAACCAGGCTTTCAAAAAATAGATCAGATCCTGTGGCTTTGCATCTCTTGGAATTTCTTGAGGAGCTGAATGGGAAAAGGCAGCCAGAAGATGAAACCTTGAGAGGGGTTTGGACTCTGGACACCTTGTCCCTTCAGCATCTTTAGTGGAGGAATGAAGAATCGGGATCTGCTGCCCATGGGTTATTCCTGGAAAGGAGCTTAAACCCCTCCTTCCAGTTAGTATCAAAATATTAATAAACAACTGGTAGGGCATAGGCATGGACTAAGACACTGGCTACAGTACTGGATTGAGCTTATGGAGGAACTCTTTTGGGCCAAGTGTTAACCCTTGAATTGCTCAGGGAGTTTCAGGAGAGGGGTAGATTGGGGGAGAGTGCGGAGGGCTGTGGCTTGGTAAAGAGACTATTCCCAATTTAACTCTGGGGAGCAGTTTGTACTCTGTGACATTCTTTTAGTCACCTTCTGAGGGGGGTTGCCTTGTGTTTGTTTCTGTAAAGTGGCTAGATTCCTCACATCTATAACACTGCTCCATTTTTGTAATGCTTTTCGATCACTGGAGTTATCTGAAACTCTGTACAAAAATGGGCTATGTCCATCCAAAGGCTGGAGGACCAAAGTTTAGATAGGGCTTGGAGTCCTCTCTCTCTCACTTCTGCCTTCTTTCTCCTCTGCCCCCAGATAACCCTCAATCTAGACTGCCCTACACAGCAGCAGTTCAATCGCCCTATTACTGAAGTGGGAACATAGTTTGAAAAACAGGGAGCAGAGAGTAAGTTAAATCCGGGAGGAACATATGTCAGAGAAGCAATGGTGTCAATCAATCTCAGGCCAGAGCTTGGGGAGGCACACAGAGAGATTTTGCCTCCACCCTGCACTCCCAGTGATCGTAATACAACAGGTGAAGAAAGGGAAAAAAGGGATTCTGTACAATATGCTAGACAACAAAATAATAGATTTCTTTAAAACTTGTATGGAGAAATAAATGTCTCACCAGTAGGGATAGAAACAGGGTAGGCCAAAGAAAGAGAGAGGAAAACTGGTTTGTCATTGTAGATTGTAATCATATGGAGACATTTTCATTTCCTTAGCCACTATTAGAAAAATTTCCTTGTGGGATGAAGACTTGCTTTGTTACAAAACAAACACAAACAAAAACAAAAAACAAAAAACAAAAACTGTTGATGAGCCCAGGTTCAAGAAGATAGGAAAGCAACAAAGCAGGGAACCATTTGGTGGCTAAGGACCTAGTGAAAGGTCTTGGATGGACCTAGTGAAAGGTCCATCTCAGGAGAGGGTTTAGCTCACCCCATATAACAGGGGGTTTGCCCACCATTAGAAATGTTGTGTATTTTGTGATATAAAACTTCTTTTAAATTGTTTTTATTTATTGTCTTGAGAGACAGAGACACCAATGTGTTGTTCCACTTATTTTACGCATTTCTTGGTTGATTCTTGTATGTGCCCTGACTGGGGATTGAACCCACAACCTTTGTGTATGGGGACAATGCTCCAACCAATCGAGCTACCCACCTAGGGTGGGTGATATAAAACTTTTATTAGCCCTGAACATTTTTATGAAAAGCCCCAAATTAATGGTATGTTTGGAGCAATTGGATTTCTAGGTAGAAGAATAGGTTGGGACTACATCAAGTTTGGTGTGACTCACAACATAACTGACCCAGCACAAGACCATCAAATCACCTGGTTGCAAAGTGTTTGTCTGCTGGAATTGGTTTAAATTTAAATGGTGGTTGGCTGGCACTGGGGGAGGCACGAATAGAAGAGATGTTAAGGGGTACACATTTGCAACCAGTAGATAAAGAAGTCCTGGAGATCTAATGCACAGCACAGTGAATATAGGCACTAAACCTTAATTATTCACCACAAGAAAGAAATGATAATTCTATGGCATGAAAGAGGTGATAACTGTCAAACAACGGCATTCATATGACAATATATAAATGTATCAAATCAGCATACCATATACCTTAAATTGACATGATGTTATATGTCAAATACGTTTCAGTAAATTTAAGTATATACTAACATTTTTACTAAGCAATTAAAACATTGTATAAAACGTAACACTTTTTTAAATTAAAAATTCCAACTACTGTAACAATCGTTTTTGTGTTATTTACTGTATTGAAAATAATGGCGTGTGCTCTGAGACCATCAAAATGCACAGGGTGGATTCCTGAAAAAACCATAGATTTAATTCATAAATAATTTAGATGTGATGGAACATAAAGGGGTGTTCTAGTTTTTCTGAAATTTTGATGTACCTCAGTCCTTCTAGACTCCACTACGGATAAAAAAAAGTTACACAGGGATGAGCTGGTTCCAATAACCCAGGCTGGTGTAACATCACAGCCACAGTATAGAACAAACATTTTTTTTCCCTACATCTTTCTGAAGAGTCCAGGACTTCAGCAGACACCCTGACTCTCACCGCCATGCACCCTCATGCTCACAAACACCCTGCCCCCACACTACCAGAGGGTGGGGCTGCTGCCCTGCTCTCTGTTAAATCTTGTCAATATCTGCCCCCATCCACGTTCTCTCTTTCCTTCTGACCTCCATTATGAGAAATGAGGCGGTGCCCCAATTCTATTTTATGCCGCATCCTGGAGGCAGTCAAAAGGCCTAATAAGTGAAGAATAGCGTTTTTCCTGATTAGTAAAGAATAGAAACAGGCACGAAGCCCTGAAGGCCCTGTTGTTTTTCAAGAGGCCTCTGGTAGGAAATGTGATTCATGCCAGCTGCAGAGGTAAACTCATTCCATTGAACGGAATTAGACAAGTGTACATCTCAGGAGAGGGTTTAGCTCACTTTGCCTGAGTGACTTAGCGGATCTGGAGCCTGGGGAGGGAAACTAGGCATGTCCTGAGTGGAAGTAAGATGGGCAGGTACGCCGACCTTGACTGAAAAGCACTGGCACCTGTCCCATGCTAAAGAAGGTACGCCGGGCTCTGTAATCCTGCTCACGCATGTCATACCACCAGGAACAGAAAACTGAAAGGAGGAAGGTGGAAAGAGTAGGGAAGAGACGTATAACATATTACATTTAATATTTATATGAGGACTTAGAGCTAACAGAGATGATTGGAAAACAACAAAGAAAATGAGGTGGATAGCTATGTTTCCTGAAATGTCAATATCCAGAAAACAAATGGAGCCACATTAATTGGAATGACTTATAATTCCCTGGCTATTGAGCACATCTCCCAGTGCAAGATATATGACTCCTCTCATGTGCTCGCCCTGGTACATAACACGCCCCCAGTATTGCTCCTCAGCATTGATGAACTAGTCTGTCAGCTTTATCTGATCATTTCAGCTATTTGTACGGTTCCAGCACCCACAGCCATCAATGTCCTCTGCTCGTAGAAGGGCTTCAATACATCTCATCATCCTCTGTATTTGATTGCCACACTGGCAGCACTGATATCCCTGACAAAGGTGTTCTTAAATGTAACCACACCCACGAAAGAGTGAGGAGAATCTCTCTTATTCTTGTCAGGGTGCCAGGTCATACTAATTGTTTCTCAACCTCAGAGTCCTCAGTAAAAGATTCACCAGCCTCTGCTTGTAGCCACTTTCCCCCTAGAGCTCAAACACAGCCCCTGGAGGCAGCAGACCTGAGTCATCTTTCTTCCTATTTCATGTTAACTGACTTGCACAATTTGTATCTGTGCAACTGGAAGCAAGGTAGCATTAGAATCCTGAAGATAAATACAAATAAGATTGTGTTAGTATCCCTACCATGTGCACGATCAACCTTGTATTTCAACCTGGGAAATGTGGGTTTCAACTAGAGACCATAATCTCCTGTATCTTCCCATCCTCCCTTCACCATTTCCCCATCCTTTATTTTGGGGAAAAGGGAGTAATTTTTTTTTTTATGAATTAGAAATTTTTCTTATGATTTATAGTGCAACTGTATCATTGCTGGTAATCTACACCTTCTTGAGAGGATGCAAGGGGAAAAATCTTTAATGACTAAAATCCTTAATGTAATGGTGCAGAACTTTGGAAAACAGTTTGGCAGTTCCTCAAATTTTTAAAGAAAGCATTACCACGCAATCCAGCTGTTCCATTCCTAGGTATATAACCAAGAAAAATACAACCATATAGTCACATAAACTTGTACATGAATGTTCATAGTAGCATTATTCATTATAGCTAAAAAGTGGATCCATCAACTAATGAACTATATATTAAATAAGATACAGTGTATCCATACAGTGGAATGTTATTTGGCAAAAAAGTAAAGTACTTACTCATACATGCTACAACATAGATGAACCTCAAAAACATTACACTAAGCGAAAGAAGCCAGTCACAAGAGGTCACATAATTCTTTTTTTTTAAGATTTTATTTTTTATTTTTAGACAGAGGGGAAGAGAGGGAGAAAAAGGGGGAGAGAAATATTGATGTGAAAGAGAAACATCAATCGGTTGCCTCTCACATGCACCCCAACCAGGGCCAAATCTGCAACCCAAGCATGGGCCCTGATGGGGAATCGAACCTGTGACCTTTTACTTTGTGGTAGGATACCCAACCAATTGAGGCACACCAGCCAGGACCAGTATGATTCTTTTTAAATAAAATGTCCAGTGTAGGCAAATATAGAACCAGAAAGTAGATTAGTGGTTGTTTAAAGATCGGAGGGATGGTAGGATTGGAGGTGATGACAAATGGGATGTGAAATTTCTTTGGGGGGTAATAAGAATATTCTAAAATTGATTGTAATGATGGTTGCACATCTCTGTGAAATACTTAAACTACTGAATTGTTTGCTTTAAGTAGGTAAATTGTATGGTATGTGAATTACATTTTAATAAAACTTAAAAAGAGAATGAGTAATAATATTAAAAATGTATATAAAGAATGCAAGCTTTTCTTTCATCACCTTCTATTTTTAACCTCTAAGTTTGTTTGCATTGTCTTGTGCCTGTATAAATTCTTTTAGGCAGTTAAGGGAGAGGTAAAATTTTTCTTGAGTTTGCTGGATCTTAACTGTCTTTAGCTCAAAATAGTCCCATGCCAAATGGCACATTTTGGGGAGGTTCATTCTGAAACCCCTCAGAAATTTTATAAAAATGAAAAAAATATCTCTTAGGGTAATATTACTCTTACAGAGCTCAAAGCATAAATATAGGGATGTAAATTTATCAGCTAGCTAGCCAGCAATTAAACAATATTGCATGTTACTATTTCCCATTTTACAACTGTGAAAACTAAATGTTTACCTTAGATTACTCGGCAATTCAAGGTGCTCAAGGTCCACTCCAGGCTTGGTTTCCCATATTCAGTATAGAGCAAAACAGAAAATTCAGGCTCAGTGATGTGACTCATGAGTAATCCCAGAGCTAGTAAATTGAACACACAGAATTAAATCCAGGTCTCCGGGTGCAAATTGTCCCCGACAGATACATTTACTAGACAAAACTACTTTTTACAAAACAGTTCTGGAAAAACTTTTCCTATATCATGTGGTCCCAGAAACCCCTGTGTCTGAATCTTCTACAGACTTATTAAAAATTCAGCTTCCTCTGACCCACCTTAAATCTGTGGTCAGAGGGAGTGCTGACTTGTAGTTTTAATAGTGGAAAATTGTAATAGGGAGTTGTAACCCACCCCACCAATCTTTTGACATTGTTTCTGTAAGTGCTGACTCTGACTAATAGGTAGCTTGTACATAAGCAGCATGTTTGTATAAGAATCCTAATAACTAACTTCAAAATATAGACTCCAACCTTCAGGCATCCCAGTTACAGGAGATTTGCTGACCCTTCAAACCACAGAGCCAGGGATGTAAAGTCAGGGTGACATGGAACCAGGATGACTAAACCAGGATGACACACATCGGCCTTATTGGAATGGACTCTGCTAGTCTGCAGGTAGAGAACTTTCCAACCTCCTTCCTTGATCTCTTTGTTCTGTTCCCCTCTCCCTCCTTATAAAAACCCCTGCCTCACCCCGGCTGGCGTAGCTCAGTGGATTGAGCGGTGGCCTGTGAACCAAAGGGTCGCCGGTTCCATTCCCTTGTCAGGGCACATGCCTGGGTTGCAAGCCAGGCCCAGTAGGGAATGAGCAAGAGGCAACCACACATTGATGTTTCTCTCCCTCTCTTTCCCCTTCCCTTCCCCTCTGTCTAAAAATAAAATAAATAAAATCTTAAAAAAAAAAACACCAAAAAACCTCTGCCTCCACTGATATGTGGAGATGGGCTTTGAAAAGTGAGTCCCCCATCTTTCAGGTGGCTGGCACATGGAAATAAACCACTTTCTTTTACATCAGCACCTACCTCTGGAGTATTGGCTTTAGTGGCAGGTAGCCAGACCTATATTTCAGTTACATAGTTTCAGAGTCAATTTTAAACAGTGTCCTTTGTTGAGGCAGAGCTGGTCAAGGGTAAGTGTTATTTTCCGCCTCCTGACAGAATCAGTTTCACTTTCTAATTCCCCTTCCCTTTCATAATCACTCAGAAATGAGAAGTAAGCATTCCCCCTTTCCCCCCACGCCCAGTTTCCCTTTAAATAGCTCCTTGAGCAATTGCTTGCCACAGACCAGGAAGATTTCTGAAGAGCAAATCAGCTTGTATCTTAGCTTTTGAGACCAGCAGAGAAGCAGATTGTAGTCATGAGGTCAGTGAGGTAAGAATACATAAACATTATTGATCTTGAATGCCAATAGTCAACAGAGTTTCTCAGGTTCAGACAAGATCCTGAGTTGTGCTGTTATTTACGGACTGAATGTGCCTTTATCAGCATTAGCACTTTTTATTTCTGGGGTTTTTTCTGGTCTATGCACTTAGCACCCTAAACTTCTAGAACTATTCCCTGGAACAGCTGGTAGAGCTGGGAGCGGGGGAGCTTGGATGAGAGGGAGGCTTGGCAGGAGTGGTTGGATCCACTCAGGAACAAAGTTTGCCGATTCAGTGTTAAAACTAAGGGAACTACTCTGTATGGGGTTTTGTTGTTTTTCTTTGAAGGACTAAAAGGCTTTCTTCTTGACATTTTAAAAAGGAAGTTTTTTTTTCAGCACACATTATTAAAGATGGAATTGGTAGTTCAAACCCAACTCACACTGAGAGGAATTTTGCTCTGAAAGTTGGATCACTTCACCGTGGGAAGTGGAAGAAACAATTGTTACAGATGGGCATTTTTTTTCCAGTTTCTTATATGAGAACAAACTGAAAGCTTACAGTTGGCTTTTATTGCTCTGATGAGACTGGTGAGCAGCAGGAAATAATTTCTCTTCAAAACATAATGATCTAATCTCTTTTCTAATACTGATTTAATTTTTACTGATGGGAAACAGAGAAATGGTTGCCAGGGGAGTGAGGGTGGGTGGCATTGGAATTGACTAGGAAGGCACACAGGGGAAACATTGAAGATGATACACATAGTCTATAAGGAGACAGTGGTGAAAGTTACATGGGTACATAGTATACACACTTGTCAAAGTTCATCAGACGGTATTCTTAAAATGGGCATATTTTATTGGATATAAAGTATAACTTTAGTATGTTTGATTTTTAAAAATGCATGTAGACCTGCTGTAGTTCTGGCAGCACATAGAGTCTCAGGAGAAAGAGAACAGAGAGAAAAGAAGCCTTTCCCATCAAACAACCTATGGAGAGGAAGGACCTAGTGGCCACTCAGGGAGTGAGGAAAGAAAACCCGAGGGCTCCCAAATGCTCTGCAGGCTCAAATTAGAGGAGGGGTCGGGGGTGGAGAGTTAAGAGTAGATCACTGCCAAGTGTCTCAGGTTACCTTTTTCTGTATAATGAGCTCCCTGGTCTTGAGTAATGTTAATTGTGCCTGCCCGAGTAAGGTTGACCGGAAAAACTGGTTCTGCCCAGAGCCTTGGTAGCAGGCCTGCCCAAGAGGTTTTGCAATGATCTGTGTTTGGGTGTGCCCAGAACCACCGACATGAGGAAGTCTGAGAGGGGCATTCTGGACTATGCCGGACTGAAGCCCACATCAACGTGCCCTGTTCCCAGAGGCTATAGGACCACCAGAGGTTTGATGGCCCCTCCCCAGCAGTGCTAAAAATTTTCCAAAGGGGAATCAAACGGAGAAATGCCTGGCATCTGCTGGTTGCCTTATGGGTGCCTTCCTCTGCCCCATCCACTGGGGAGCTCTGTGGCCCGCTTCACCCACTTAAAATTGTAACACTAATATACTGGTAATCATGGTTGAAATGGCTTCTACATGACCAGTAGTTAGTAGTGTGCTCTGTTAAGCCCTTTATCTCACATCATCTTATCGGTAGTTGGTAGTGCACTCTAAGTGCTTTATATGCATCATCTCACATCATCTTTCCCACAGCCCTAGAAAGGAAGAACTACTAATTTTTATTAGCCTTTATGAGTAAAATGGGGTTCAGAAGGCAAATTACATCCCTAAGAGCTCACATAGAGAGGAGGCATCAGAGCCGGGTCATTACCGAGGTGCTGAAATCTAGTACCAAGAATTTCCTGGCTCTGTGCACCAAGGCCAAAAGGGTGAAACGTCTTCATGCTCTTAATTATGCTCAAGTTAGAGAGGAGGGGTAAGGACTGGGAGGACTGGGCCTCGGGGCTCCTGTTTGGAGGGTGAGGAAGACTCTTCGATGGCGACTCACTCCTTAGGACCGCATCTTGGATGAAGGTAACAGTGGATCTCCCTTGGAATAGTTTTCAGTCATTGGGATGGCAGGAAAAAGGCAATTCATTCTAGGCCATTTGAAAAGTAAGGAAATGAGTCTAAATGATGTGATTCAAGAACTATCTCGGAGCTAGTGAAAGAGATACCCCAACCCCAGCTGTCCTGTGGTTATTTCCCTCTATACTAGGTTGTCTGACTCAATACACTATCTCCAGAAAGAAACTAGGGAACTGCCTTTCAAAACACCCCTAGAACAGTGCTTCTCAAAATGTGGCACAGGGACTCCTGTTGTCTGCACGGTGCTAGTTGGGCCAAAGGCCAGACACCGGGAACTTCAGTGGGGGAATATAGTCTATTTGCTCAAAAGCCCAAACTCCCCGATGGAGTGTAAGTTACTGATTACATAAGGCAAAGTTACAAGACACCATAGGTTAGGGACTTGGGGTCGTGCTGGGAGTTGAGTGTCAGACGTGAGGCAAGAGTAACAAATCATGACTTCAGGACTTCAGGACAGCTCTGAGACTCTTTCCGGTGTCCCTCTGTCTGCGGCACGAGAAAGGAGTCAGGGGTTACTCCACCTTAGGGACCAGGAGCTGAAACATAACTTTGATGAAGATGTTTCTGTAGCCTGCCAGAGGTCCAGATCATTAGTCAGAGAGGGGCTCCTGTCTTCTGTTACCCTGGGGAGTTGTCTGGGGGAGACTCATCTCTGAGGGTGATATATTTACATACACACACACATGATTTCTAGAACTAGGATTTAAAGTTAAATTTAATCAAAGTCATAAGGACCCTGGGTTTCACTCCTGCAACAGAGATTCCAGAGTGCATGTAATAACGCAGTTTCCTGAGCCCGAGCCCAGCCCCAAATGGGATCAGCATCTCTAGCAGTGTAGAGGGAATCAAGGTTGATACCAAAGATGAAATGCTAATTGCCCTGACTTATGCTGTAAATGCTTCTCTCCCACCTCTGTAAGCCCTTTTCGCGCCAAATCTATACTACGCCTCCCAATACCCTCCCCCACTTGGCCCAGCATAAAAGGAATGCGGGGCTATTGTTCTGGGCTCAGAATTTGGAGTTTGTCTCCTCTGGGCCAGTGCACGTACATAAAGATCGTGCTCCTAACCCCCTCGGTGTCTGGTCGTTTCGTTTTTCCATGACAGCAGTACACCCTAGAACCTGCGAGGCAGCTCTAGCGCCTTCTTACAAACTCTCAAACACAGTTCCAGAACCTGTGCAGAACAACATTCCCAGCAGTGGGCGAGCTCCACTCTAACTTTCAGTTTCAGTTTCCCTTCACGGAGCATCTTGACAGCATTGCATAGGTTTCATTTTCCATTCCTACTCCAAAAAAGCACAGACCGAAGAGCTGGCACCAGGGTGGAAACCTCTTCAGCACTTGCTTGCCATCCACAAGCAGAACATAAAATCAGCTTTTCAGACTTACAAAGAAACAGCCATCATGAGGTAAATATGCCTTGCTTCTCTGATAGGAAGTGGAGAATTTTTCACAAATCTTGTTCTGTCATGCAGCTTCCAGAATTATCCTGATTCATTGTTTGCTTATGGAACGAAGGTGCATTTAGCTTAACTTGATCATGAATCTCTCTCACCAGTTCATGCATTTTTATTTCTGTGACTCTGTTTAGAGTCAGGCAGCCTGTGGACACAAAAGGAGGTGTCTGAGCAGCACTGGCAGCTGGTAGCAGGGAAGGGACTGGCACTCTCAGCAGAGCAACTAGAGGGAAAACCTGTTCTCTTCCTTTCAGGCAAAATCTGGGCAATGAGGACTGGGGCCAGGAGGACAGTCCCTAGAGGTCCTGGTCCCTCTTTTGTTTCTTCTTTGTAAGACTAAATTGGAGGTTTGGGAGTTCTACTGTGGTGGTTTTGGTCATTTTAAAAGCATGCTTACTTCTCAGCAAATGTGCTAAAAACTAATTCAGCACTACAAAACAATCTATAATGAGGTTGCTTCTACTTTACAATTTGCCCTTTCAGAATTGAGGAATATGTTTCCTTACTGACCTGCCAGACCACCCCTGTGACCAGGGAGAATAGTATTGCAGTTTCAAATTGTGCTGCAGATAGCCTGTATCACCACCTACCAGGGTGCTCTATTAGAGTGCAAATTACTGGGCCCTGCATTCTGAAATCCTGCTCAGAAATAAAGCCTGGGGGGAAAATACCTATTTAAAGAGGACCATTTGTACTTCTAGACACTGCTCCCTGCCTTGTGTGTGTGTAAATGAGAAGGGAGAAAGCCCAAAGTGGGTGGCAAGTGGGAGGGGCGGGAAGGATGTTAACATAGGCTTACCTATTTACGGGCTGTTTTAGGGATGAGAAACTGGTGATCGGAAATCACCTCCAAAAAGTGATATCTTCCAGGCACCTTGCTATTCACAGTGTGGTCTGCGTCCCACACCTCTGAGAGGTTGTTATAGAGGCAGCACCCAGACCTACTGAATTCAGAAGTGCACTTGAACAAGAGGGACAGGCGGTTTGGTCCAAGTGCACGTCGAGGTGTGAGAAGCACTGCTCTTGAGTGTTCTTTGCAGGGATGGGCTTCTTGGGTTGTGCCTGTCCTGACTGAATAACTGGGAGTGAGTTCTACGCGTTCCTTCACGTCGTCAGCTGGCACACAACCACAGTATCTGTGGTACAAGTTGCCTCAGAGATTTCCCTGGGAACTCCTACTCTTACTATTAAAACAGGACCTCTTTCTGAAAATTTCAAAGCCACTACTCTAGTAATGGCTTTGACTAGGCCCTGGAAGGAGATGAGGCTGCGGCCTGTGGGCAGTGCCAACAGACTGTCTGCCACCATCCAGGTTGGTGAGTAGGAGAAGGAGGAAAGACTGTCAGTGGCTTGATTCTGGGTGCTTTCTAAGAAGTTGTGGCCTGCTTTGGTCAACAAAGCCTCAAGGCTGCAGTCTGAGGCTGTGAGAAACTTCCTCCCAGGCCAGAGGGACTTCACCTCCCCAATGTTTTCTACTAGATACATAGTGGGTCTCCAGGTAGGAAGAGCCTTCACCTCCCCGTGTTCCCCCTGCACCAGATATTCTCTGTGTCAAGTTACTACAGCCGTCATTCACCTACTTGCTTGTCCTCCCTTCGAATATCTTAATTATTGTTCAGTAATTTAAATTTTATGCATATACATATAGAGTATTTAGAGCAACTTTCAAATATGTGTGCTATAAATTCGTAAGTAAGGCAACCTTGGCAAATGTATTGATTTTTACAAAGGCAATAGCAATTTTTAGTTAGATCAGAATTATCTTCAAATGTCTTATTTTTATCTACTCAATTAAATATGTTAATGTTATCATAAATGTCTGTTACACATGACTATGTAAATGTCAATTAACATATAACAAATATATAATGAAAATCGAAGATGAAAAAAAGCAGACTATTTCATGTACTTAAACTACACAGAAGAAAAAGTGACAAGGATTTCTAAAAGTATTTTGTAAAATTCAACTTGATTGAGGTATAATTGACATATAAAATTGTAAGGCTATTAAAAGTGTACATTGTAGTGATCTGATATACATATACATTGGGAAAGGATTCCCTCTCCCATCAAGCTAATTAACACATCACCTCACATATTTATACATTTTTGGCAAGAACATTAAATTCTACCCTCTTAGCAATTTCAACTGTACAGTACAGTGTTATTGACTGCAGTCGCTCTTGTAAGGCACTCACACTTTATTCATCTCATAGCAGAAAGCTCGTTCCCTTTTCCATACACGTTTCTTCCTGTTTTCCCCTCCCTCTACCCTTGGCAAACACTTTTCTACTCTGTTTCTATGAGTTTGATTTTTGTTTTTTAGCTTCCACATATAAGGGATATCACACATTATTTCTTTTTCTCTGTCTGCCCTATTTATCTCAGCATAATCTCCTCAAGGTGCATGGATGTTGTTGCCAATGGCAGGATTTCCCTCTTTCTTACGACTGAGTAATAGTGGTCAGAAGAAATGCTTGATATGATTTTGATCTTCTTATATTTTATTAAGACTTGTTGTGTGGCCTAACATATGAGCTGACCTGTAGAATGTTGCACATGTGCTTGAAAAGAGTGTGTGCTCTGCTCTTGTTGGACGGAATGTTCTGTAAATGTTTAGCTCCATCAGTCTAACCTGTCATTTAATTCCAATGTTTCTTTATTGACTTCTGTCCAGTGACCTATGCTTTTGTCGAAAGGGGGTGTCGAAGTCCCTGCTATTATTGTATTGCTGTCTATTTCTCCCTTCAGATATATTAATATTTCCTTTATATATTTAGGTGTTCATGTATTGGGTTCATATATTTAGAAGTATGATATCCTCTTATTAGAGTGACCCCTTCATTGTTATAAAATGACCTTTTTTGCTTCTTGTTACAGTTTTTGGCTTAAAGTTTATTTTTTTCCAATATAAGAACAGCTACCCCTGCTTTCTTTTGGTTTGCATGAAATATCTTTTTCCATTCCCTAACTTTCAGTCTGTTTGTGTCCTTAAACCTGAAGGCAGCACATACTTGGGTGTTATTTTTATCTATTCAACCACTCTATGTCTTTCAATTGGAGAATTTAGTCCATTTATTTTTAAAGTATTTATTGATAATTATGGATTTACTATTGTCAATGATAAGAAAAATGCTGCTTTTCTCTCTTTTTACTAAAATGTTATAAAGATTAGATGACTGGTATATTTTGGGATGATTTTTCTCCTTGTGTCATTGTACTGCCAAATAGCTTGGCAGCCCTATTCGGTTCCTAAATTTTTTTTTTTCTAAAATTGTGCTAGTCTGTGAAATCAAAAAGTATGGACAGCACTGGGTTTAATGATTTCTGGAGGCTCTCTCCAATCATATGGTGCCAAGCATCTACTGGTAAGAAAGGAAGAATGCAAACACTGGAAACACACCCCATGCAACTATAGATGTGAGAAAGCACTTTGAGATCTTGTGTAACTTACCTAACAACAAGTAAGGCAAGTCCTCTCCCTTGGTATCGTCCAACTACAAAACACAAATGTTTCTATTTTGTTTGTTTCTTGACTCAAACTCATTCTCCCTGGGGATCTGGCCTGTCAGGGAGACTGCTTCAATCAGACTGAAACTAAGCTTTCCCAGGTCTGAGCATGACTGCAGGAAGTGGAAGCAAAGATGAACGAAAAAGGACTAAGTCACACAGCATGATGGCTGACATTCCCTGGGTTTTCATTTCTTTTCATGGTTCCTTCTAAGCAGACTGTGCGCTCCTAGGGGCAAAGAGAGCCAGGATAATCTTTATTTTTCTTAGTATCACCCAAACCAGCAAAGTGGCACAAAAAAGTAGCCCTGTAAAGGATCACTGGAAGGCTAAATAAAACTTATTCCTCAGAATGTATGAGGACTGAGCACTGACTCAGTAACTGAGCAAGACAAGAGAAATCCCAGTTCCTCTCACTGCAGGGCTCGCATCCCATCCACCACACTTCACCTCCTGCATACCTGTTCTCACAGTGGAAACCATGTGCTTTGTGGGTTCTTGCACAGATCATAGGTATAAAAAGGTGAGTCCAAGAAGCAAGAGGAAAGTACCTGCTTTTCTGTCTAGGAAAACTTATGGGTGTGCATTAGTCAAAGTTCTCCAGAAAAACAGAGTCAATGGGAAATACACAGACATGCTGCTGGTTGACGTCAGGCCCAACCCACAAAGGCTGGGAAGAGGCAAAGAGGGGTTTGCTAAATGTTGCTCCAGGCTCGCCCATGTTTTTGCTGGCTAACAGGTAAACTATCTTGGGCACTACAGTCAGGCAGCTGCAGAACTCATGCTTCACCGAGGGCTGGTTTTTCTTCAGTTTGCAGTTGAAGGTGAATGGCAGATGGAACACTCCTGGCTGTTCTACCATCAGTTCTGCCTTGCACTGTGGTCATCAACTTTTCTTAGATAGGCAGATACTGATTCTTTCTCTTTAAAAAAAATTTTGTTTTACTGTTCAGTTAGAGTTGTCCCTATTTCCCCCCCTTGCCATGGCTCCCCCTGCCCCGTCCAACCCCTGCTCCCAAAGGCAATCCCCACCCCATTGTCCTTGCCCATGGGTCCTTTGTACATGTTCCCCTTCTTTCTTCTGTTAGCCCCCTCCACCCTCGTCTGGTCACTGTCAGTTTATTCTTTATTTTCATGTCTTTGGTTCTTTTTGGCTCATTTGTTTGTTTTGTTGATCAGGTTCCAGTGATAGGTGAGATCATACAGTACTTGTCTTTCACTGCCTGGCTTATTTCGCTTAGCATTGGTAGGAGCTCCTTCTTTCTTTCTGCTGTGTTGTATTCCGTTGTGTAAATGTACCACAGTTTTGTGACCCACTCATTTACTGATGGGCACTTAGGCTGTTTCTAGCACTTGGCTATTATAAGTAATGCTGCTATGAACATTGGGGTGCATAGGTTCTCTTGAATTGGTGTTTCAGGATTCTTAGCATATAATCCCAGCAATGAAATCGCTGGATCAAAAGGCAGTTTCATTTTTAGTTTCTTGAGGAAATTCCTTACTGTTTTCCATAGTGGCTGCACCAGTCTGCATTGCCACCAACAGTGCACTAGCGTTCCCTTTTCTCCACATCCTTGGCAGCCCTTGTTTGTTGATTTGTTTATGATGGCCATTCTGGCTGGTATGAGGTGATATCTCATTGTGGTTTTAATTTGCATCTCTCTGATAGTTAGCGATGCTGAGCATCCTGTCATATGTGTCTTGGCCTTCTGTGTGTCCTCCTTGAAGAGGTGTCTGTTCAGGTCCTTTGCCCATTTTTTAATTGGATTATTTGTCTTCCTGGTATGGAGTTGTGTGAGTTCTCTATATATTTCGGAGATCAAACCCTTGTGCGAGGTATCATTGAAAAATATGTTTTCCCATACAGTTGGTTCCCTTTTATTTTGCTGGTGTTTTCTTTAGCTGTGCAGAAGCTTTTTAATTTGATGTACTCCCATTTGTTTATTCTTTCCTTTATCTCCTTTGCTGTAGGGGATGTATCAGTGAAAATATTGTTGTGTGGGATATCCAAAATTTTCCTACCTATGTTCTCCTTTAGGACTTTTATGGTGTCACAATTTATAGTTAAGTGTTTTATCCATCTTGAGCTTATTTGTGTGTATGGTGTAAGTTGGTGGTCTAGTTTCATATTTTTGCGTGTACCTGTCCAGATCTCCCAATACTATTTATTGAAGAGGTTTTTTTTGCTCCATTTTATGCTCCTGCCCCCTTTGTCAAATATTAGTTGATCATAGAGACTTGGGTTTATTTCTTGGCTCTCTATTCAGTTCCACTGGTCTATGTGTCTGTTCTTATGCCAGTACCAGACTGTTTTGATTACTGTGGCCTTGTAATATAATTTGATACCAGGTATTGTGGTCCCTCCTACTTTGTTCTTTCTCGAAATCGTTGCAGCTGTTTGGGGGCATTTATGGTTCCATATAAATTTTTGAAATGTTTGTTCTATATCTGTGAAATATGTCATTGGTATTTTAACAGAGATTGCATTGAATCTATAAATTGCTTTGGGTAGTATGGAATTTTAATGATGTTAAATCTTACAATCCGTGAACACAGTATATACTTGCATTTATTTGTGTCTTCTTAATTTCTTTCTTCAGTGTTCTGTAGTTTTCTGAGTACAGGTTTTTACCTCCTTGGTTAAGTTTATTCGTAGGTACTTTATTTTTGTTGTTGCTATAGCAAATGGGATTTTTTTCCTAATTTCTTTTTCTGATATTTCATTGTTGGTGTACAAAAATCCCTCCAATTCTGTATATATCAGAAAAGATTCTGTATATATCAGTTAAGTCCATTTGATCTAGGGTGTTGTTCAGTGCCACAATATCCTTACTGATGCTTTGTTTGGAAGATCTGTCCATTGTTGACAGTGGGATGCTAAAATCCCCTACGTTAATTGTGTTGCTGTCTATATCTTTCTTGAAGTCCTCCAAGATTTTCTTTATGTATTTGGGTGTTCCTGTGTTGGGTGCATATATGTTTATAATGTTCATATCTTCGTGATGAATTCCCTTCAGTATTATGAAATAATCTTGTTTGTCTCTTTTTATTGCCTTTGTTTTGAAATCTATTTTGTCTGATATAAGTATTACTACTCTGGCTTTTTTTTTTCCCTGTCCATTTGCTTGGAATTTTTTTCCAACCCGTTACTTTCCTTCTGCATAGGTCTTTCATTCTGAGGTTGATCTCTTGTAGACAGCCTATATGTGGGTCATGTTTTCTTATCCATTCAGCTACCGTATGTCTTTTGACTGGAGCATTTAATCCATTTACATTTAAGGTTATTATTGATAGGTACTTATTCGTTGCTTTTTTTCCCCTTTGTACCTGTGTTCCTCTCTCCCTCACTCTTTTTCTTCACCTTAAAGCAGTCCTTACAGCATGCCTTGCAGTGCTGGTTTGGTGGAGGTATATTCTTTTAGCCTTCTTTTATCTGAGAAACTCCTTATTTTGCCTTCCATTTTAAATGAGAGCCTTGTTGGGTAAGGTAGTCTTGGTTGCAGGCCTTTGCTTTTCATTACTTGTAATGTTTCTTGCCATTCCCTTCTGGCTTGTAGTGTTTCTGTGGAGAAGTCCGCTGCTAGCCTTATTGGGAACCCCCTCATATGTTTACTTCCTGTTTCTTCCTTGCTGCCTTTAAGATTCTCTCTTTGTCTTTGAATTTTGCCATTTTAATTATGATGTGTCTTGTAGTGGGCCTCTTTGGATTCAACCTCTTGGGAATCCTCTGCGCTTCCTGGATTGTGTGACTTTTTCTCTCATCAAGTTAGGGGAGTTTTCTGTCATTACTTTTTCAAACACATTTTCTATCCCTTGCTGCTCTTCTCCTTCTGGAATCCCTATTATACAGATATCATAACATTTCATGTTGTCCTGCAACTCCCTTAACCCTTCTTCATTCTTTTTGAGTCTTTTTTCATTTTTTGCTCTTTCTGGGAATTTTTTTCTACCTTGTCCTCCAGCTTACTGATTTGATCCTCTGCTTCATCTAACCTACTTTTAATTCGTTATACTGTGTTCTTCATTTCAGGTGTTGTATTTTTTCATTTCCTCCTCTCTCCTCTTGATAGTTTCTGTGTCCTTTTTAATGCTTGTGTAGTTTGAGGTAAGTTCCTTGAAGCTTCCCTGGAGTTCTTTGAAGTTCTCATTGAGCTCCTTGAAGGTCCTTATAACCATTACTTTGAACTCGACGTCTGATAGTTTTGTTACCTCAATTTTGTGTAGCAGTCTTTCTGGAGGTTCTTCCTTTCCTTTCACTTGGGGGTTGTTTCTTTGTCTCCCCATTTTAGATAGCTCTTCTGACTTTTTTCTGCTTGCTAAATTTATCTGCTTTGACTCCCTGTCTTTGTGGTGTGATCTTCTGTGGTAGAAGACCTGTGAGACTCAGTGGTGCAATCTCCTTGATCACCTGCGCTTGGTGCTCTTTGCTACCCTTTATGTCTTTTATGTGGTTGTAATTGGGTTTTGGTTGTTGTGGAGTCATTCTTTGGTGGCTTCTTCCCTCTGGATGACTGACTGAGAGTCGATCCGCCCTCCATGTCCTGTATACTGTTGTACAGGTGCTACCAGAACAAAAAACAAACAACCCAGGAAACAGACCCACACCCACAAAGATATCCCCCACCCATGATTACACTATGAACAGACAATGTGCCAATATTAATACAGGTTTAAAGAGATTAAGATTATTATAAGAAAGGGAAAGTGGATATGAGATGACTAACTGAAAGAGAAGAGATTTTGCAAGGGGAGAGGGAGGGGGCAATAATAAGAGTAGAAAACAGAGACAAGGCAAAGTGGGAAAGAAAATAAAATTTACTTTGTAACTAAAAAAGGGAGGAGGGAAGGTGGAATGGTGTAAGACAGAAGAATTGTGTAGTATTAGCTTAAAACTTAAATTTAAAGAAAATGTATATATTTGTAAATATCTAGTGAGAGAAAAACAGACAACCACAACTATATACATATAATATATTATATATTTTATATATATATATAAATATGGCCCTAATTGCAGAAAAGTCTCCACCACAGAGATATCGACAACCAATGAGCTAAGATTTATATAGGTCGAATGGGACTATAGAGGGCACAAGGAGAGACAGAAGAGCTTAAGAGGTATCTAGAGGAAAGAAAAGTTATTTTGAGAGGATAGAGGGAGAAGGAATACCAAGAGTGTGGGATGAAAATCCAGCTAAGACAGGGAATAATTAACATTTAAAAAGAAAAAAGGGCAGGAGGAAAGCAAAATGGAATAGGAGAGGGGGACAGTGAAATTTGAGATTTAAAATACAAAGATAGTCACTATCTAGAAATAAGATTGAAGAACTGTAGTGACAACCACCTTATCCACTACCCATGAGCAAAGATTAATACAAGTGGAGAGAGAATAAGGGTATTTCAAGAACGGGAGAAGGGATGTGAGCTGACGAATGACAATCACAAGTGGTGTTGAGAAGCTGGAGCGGGGAGCAATAGTAATAACGCAGAATAGAAACAAGTCGTAGCAAGAGAGAAAATAGAATTTAAAGCAATACATGAAGGAGGAGGAGGGAGGTGGTGTGGAGTAAGAGAAGGGAGTGGCAATATATGAGACTTGAAATCAACGATATTACAATACCTGGTGTTTTATTGTGCCCAAACTTGAAGGATATGAAATGAATGTTAATCCGCTTTGTAGGGGAGACTAGAGCATCTTGCTGTGCCTGCTCTGCTGGGTTTAGTAAATCGGGACAAGGATCTATGTAGGAAGTAGTGTCTGGTTCAGGGCCTTTCTCTTCTTTCCCCGGAGGAAATGCGCACTGCGGCAGGGAACTCCTGGGCCTGACCTTGCTGTTCTGCCGCGCCTGTGATCGCACCCGTGGACACTGGGTTCGCCTGTCTGTGAAAGTCTCTGGCTGACAGGAGCAAGTCTCAGGTGTTCAGCTCCTGCCTTCCAGACCCCAGCCAGCTGCTCTCTCACAGCAGGTTCACCCGAATTCTCCACTCTGCTCTGCCGGCTGCTTGCGATCCGCGTTGGGTTGGGTCCTCCCCCTCAGTGTTTTCTCTCGTTCTGAGTTTTTTGGTTAGCAAAGTTGCTGCATCTCGCCTGGGCACACTGCCCTGCTCAGCCGGGTCCTTGCCAAGCCTTGGGTACCTCTCAGCTCCCCTTTTAAAAGAGTGTCTCTATGGCCCCCATACTGTAGTGGGGGTCCCTGGGGGTCCCTGTTCTCCATGCACTCCCTCTCCCCCAAAATCACAGTCTCTCACAGTCAGGGCTGGCCACCTCCTTAGAGGGCCTCCTACAATTTTAGGTAAAGCTTCTCCCTGAATCTTTCCCTGATGGCGTTAAGTAGATCCCCTCAGCTCTACTATAACACAAGGCAGTGACAGTGTGATGTCCCTACTTCCTCCAGAGATCTTCAGCCTCAGATCTTCCTGTTCCTGACATGCTATTTCTGAAGCTCTACCCCCCGGGGCCTTCTCTCACCACCCGAGCAGCTCCCAGGTCCTGAGCCGATGTACAGCCACCCCAACTCTGTGCAGCCAGCCGTGCTGGGCTGGGCTGGGCAGCAGTGGCCGTCCCCCTAGAAAGCCTGCGGCTGTCACCCCCAGGCACCCCACAGGCAGGCCGGTGTCTGCGCACTCTGGCGTACTCCCCACACCCTCCTCCGCGAACGCTGTCACTTACAGACAGACGCTTTCACTCACTCTCTGCTCTGAGTCCTGACATCAAATCTGGTTCGCGCCTGAGAGCCAATGAATGGAGCTGCCCACTAGTCTGCTGCCCTCTTGGATTTTCCAAAAATAGGCAGGTATTGAATACAAGTAATGGGTTCACGACGAGTGACCTCTACTGGTTTTTCTAAGTGATTTTGTATATTTTCAGCAGGGAAGCCAAACTGGATCGTCAGATTCCTGCTCCTTCCCTGCAAGGGAAGAAGATTTATACAATTAGACATT
Source organism: Mormoops blainvillei (assembly GCA_004026545.1). Classification (NCBI taxonomy): domain Eukaryota; kingdom Metazoa; phylum Chordata; class Mammalia; order Chiroptera; family Mormoopidae; genus Mormoops; species Mormoops blainvillei. Next base: position 16,927 of record PVJD01003390.1, on the reverse strand, counting down.
TTGGTTTTCCTCTTTGAGAATTTTAACCCTCTTTTGTATCATTTCTACCTAATATATAAACATTCATTTTGACCTGCTTTTTAAAATACTGCCCTTATTTTTTCCAATAAAAATTCTCACCTAATGCTAGTATACATATTTAAGTAAATGAGCTAGAGAGAGATATTTATTATGAGTATTTGGCTCATATGACTATAGAGGCTGAGACATGCCATGATCCACTGTCTGCAAGCTGCAGACACAGGAAAACCAATGGTATAAGTCCCAGTCTGAGGGAAGGAGAAGACCAATGTTCCAGTTCAACCAGCCATGCAGAGAAAGCAAATTCACCCGTCCTCTGTCTCCTGCCCCGCCAGGCCCTCAACAGGTTGGATGCTACGCAGGACAATCAGCTTTACTCAGTCCACCAACTCAAATGCTGGTCTCTTCTGCGAACACAGATATGCCCAGAGCTGATGTTTAACTAGGTATCTGGGTGTCCTGTGGCCCGTTCAAGTTGACACACACAATTAACCTGTATTTGCATCACAGGGTGCAGTGCTTGGCAGGTGCTCATCAGAGTGACCATGTTTATTTTCTTCACAGTGAGGTCAGCAAGAACTCTCTGGAGAAAATCCTTCCACAGCTAAAATGCCATTTCACGTGGAACTTATTTAAGGAAGAATGTGTCTCATCTGACCTAGAAGATAGAGTGTGTAACCAGATTGAATTTTTAAACACTGAATACAAAGCTACAATGTACAACTTGTTGGCCTACATAAAACACCTACATGGTAAAAACACGGAGGCACTGGAGTGCTTGCAGCAAGCCGAAGAGTTAATCCGACAAGAGCACGCTGACCAAGCTGAAATCCGCAGTCTGGTCACCTGGGGAAACTATGCCTGGGTCTACTACCGCATGGGCAGACTCTCAGAAGCTCAGGTATATGTAGACAAGGTCAAACAGGTGTGCGAGAAGTATTCCAATCCTTACAGTATGGAGTGTCCCGAGCTTGACTGTGAAGAAGGGTGGACCCTGCTAAGGTGTGGAGGAAAGCAAAATGAAAGGGCAAAGGTGTATTTTGAGAAGGCTCTGGAAAAGAAACCCAACAACCCAGAATTCTCCTCGGGGCTGGCAATCGCAATGTACCGCCTGGATGAGAAGCCACCAAAGCAGTTCTCCGTCAGTGTCCTGAAGCAGGCCATGGAGCTCAATCCTGACAATCAGTATGTCAAAGTTCTCTTGGCCCTGAAATTGCAAAAGATCAATAAAGAAGCTGAAGTGGAGCCATTGGTGGTAGAGGCCCTGGAAAAAGCCCCCTGCCAAACAGATGTCCTTCGCAGTGTAGCCAAATTTTACAAAAATAAAGGTGATCTAGACAAAGCTATTGAACTGTTTCAAAAGGCATTGGAATCCTTGCCAAACAATGGCTACATCCATCACCAGCTTGCATGCTGCTATAGAGCAAAAGAGAAACAAATTCAGAATACAGAGAACTCAGAAACTAATAGGAATAGTGAGAAGATTGAAGAACTAAGGAAATATGCTAGGGACCATTCAAATAAAGCTATTGAAAAGGGACTAAGTCCTATGTATGCATATTCTGATCTCACCGACCTGGAAACAGAAGAATGTCATCAGACAGTTTTCCCTGAGGTTGAGAGGAAACAGCGCCATCAGGGCTATTCCAGCTTTGGGGAGTGTCAGGGGAACTCTGAAGACACTCCTATCCTGCATCATTTAAGCGATTTGACCATAAGCGCAAAATCAACTGAGAAGGAAAAGCCGAAGTATCAACCACAGAATGGAGCCGAAAATCAGCTTCCACAAAATACACCAAATTCGTGGTATCTCCAAGGATTAACTCACAAGATGAATGGAGATCTTCAGCAAGCAGCTGAATGCTTTGAGAAGGAGCTGGGCCACCTGTTGAAGAACAGCCCTTCAGGCATAAGCAGATTTTTCCTGCCAGCGTCGGAGCTTGAAGAAGGCAGTGCTTGACGATGGCAATGCAGAAGTGGGCCGGGGCACAGACAGCTCCCCTCCCAATTAGCTCCCCAGCTCCGGAGCTGAAGCAGAGAGGAGGGAAAGGAAAGGAGAGGAAGAACGCTGGAACCGCCGTGAGGGGAAGAAGGATAGGAAGGCAGGAATTCCCCAGTCAGAGCTTGCTGAGTGACATGGTCTTGTTTATATGAGACTTTAAGTTACACCTTCAGAGAGTTCTTTTCTCATGCCTGGCTCCCCAGTTCCATACCAGCCACACACAGTTGTCTAGTCTGCAAGTCTTATAAGAAATGACTACTAGAAGCAGCACTTCTGACCTGCAAGGTGTGATTAATTCTCAGTTTGCACTCAGTTCACCAGAAATCCCCCATTTCTGCCCTTCTTGTCAAGAGTCATAGCTGTGACTACCTACCAACAGAATCTCACATCCTTCATCGCATTTACTATTTAACCTTCTGAGCTTCCTAGAAGACTAGCTTTTGATTAACCCTGTAGTATTCTTTACATGTTGCTCTTGACTTCAGCCATATACGTGTGTATATATATGCATTTGTGATAGTGATACTACAATAAATATATGTTGGTGATAGTAATGCTACAATAAATTTTAAAATTTCAACTCACGATAGAAGTAATTATGTGGTTTGCATGTGTGACTAAGAATGATGTTAATTCCCCAAGTTTCTCTTCTTTGAGATGGTGGGTAATTGTTACAGCCATACCAGGCTCTTCTCAACTTGTCCATTTTAGCTCGTCCTTGGAACTAATACTTTCGCTCTGTGGCCAGCCCATCCTAGGGCTATGGGAACTATGACTCTCATTGCAGTTCAGGAACCTCACCCAAGTCCAGTGCCCAGTTAGCAGCTGCTGCTGTAGTCCAGGGTGGTTGTGCACTCAGGAATACCTTGGCAATTGCTTCTCTGTTAAATACCATTTCACAGTCCCCCAACACCACACACGCACACAAACACACACCATGATTATAGAGAAACATTGACTTCCAATTTGATATAGTAGAAGAGTTTTGATGTCCCCGCTTCTTTCTCTCTACTAAATTATGTGGAAATATACCTGCAACTGGCATCTACCATGAGGTAGACTCTTATCCTAACCATGCCCAAGAGTTATGCTGTGTTTCTAGCCAGTGTCCCCATGGTTAGGGAATCTAAGGGCAGCCATTTGGGGAAGGAGAGGCTTACAAAGGAAAATCCTCACAAGAAATTGGGTAGTTTGGAGAGAGATCCACACTTGACCAGTCTTTGCCTGTCTTTTCTCTCCTTCACTCCTCCAGATGGAGTTGTCTCTCCTAACAGCTCTTGAATAATTTTTTTCCAATGAGAAGTCTAAGAAGTCAGCATCAGGAGTCCCTGAGACAATCTGTGGGTCTGGTAGTTTCCACTAGAAGGACTCACAAGCCTCAGAGTCATACTCACAACTAAGATTTATGACAACAAAATGATACAAAGCAAAATCAGCACCGGGAAAAGGCTCACAGGTCCAAGAATAAAGACAATGAGGTGCAAGTCTCCCAGAGTCCCTCCTGGTAGGATCATACAGCATCCTCTTGATTCCTCCAGTATCAAATTGTGACACCTCTAGTGAAGCTAGTTAGAGACTCCATGGTCAGTGGTTTCACTGGGGACTAGTCACATAGGGACTCTCTATATGCTTAACAGGTGTCAGCATTAACCATATCATTTTCACAAATAATAACCATGCTTATTGGCTAGGGAATGTTGGGGACTCTCCAAAAATCTGAGTTCCCAGATGCCAACTAAGGGCCAACCTTGCAAGCAGGCCTTTCTAAAGATCATGGTCTATGGCCTAAAGATTTTCTGCATAGCTCATTTCTTTGGTCCCTTAGCCAAGGTATCTTTAAAACCAAAGTATGATAAGTAGGGTCTCACATGTCAGGGTACAGACCTCAGTACACCCATCTTACAGGATGGACCTCAGCTATGCCCTTCAGAGATCCTGAATTCAGTCATCTTACTAATTAATAAAGTCTGTGTTGGAAGTCCAAGTCACTTCCTCCTTGAATTCCTGTACTGTCCTTTTTACCTGGTGGCACAGCACAACTCTGGCCAGTAAACTGCCCTGCTACCCTCCTGGGCTGAGGCATTATCATTATTATCAGATGCACACATAAGAAAGAAGTACAATCTCAAAAGACACATATGTTGCCCCTGGAAACAGAATGTACAATTGTTCAGTTATCCCAAGCAAAACATACTTTAGTCAGGCAGTACATCTTAATAGGTGAGGCCTTCCACTGGAGGGCTTTTAGTCCCGTCCAAAAAATTCAGCTGAGTCCTTAGTTTTAGAAGAACTGCCTGACAGTTAGTTCCAAACATGTGCTTATTCCTGACACCAGTTCATCTGCCTCATGAGTGAAGATGGCATCTGAGCTTTTCTGGGTGGGAAGTTCAGGAGCTGGCCCCCCCCTCCACCCCGCTGCTGTCTCCTGTGCTCACTGGCTCAGCTGTCTGAATTCGAAACACTAGCATGGTTTGGAAGGGTGGGATGCAGGGATTTCCTTCAGAAGGGAAGGAAAGCTTCCGGGAACAATTCTGAGAAACAGTGATCATTAATGTCCCATGCCTCCCCAGTTGCTGAAGTTTGGTTTTTCTTTATTGTTACAAATCAAAGTGTCTCATTCAACAATCATAATTTTTCATTCTTTTTCCATTATCCCCTATTCTCCTTCACCCAGACCTTTCAATGGCATGGGCAATATGCAAGAGGGACAAGAGTGTTTTCACAGAAAAACATTTTATGCAACTTAACCAGAAAGAGGCATTGTGTTTAGGAATGAGCCAAATGTCCTGAATTTATAAAAATTTTCAAAATGAGTTTGTATCACTCCCCACCCTTTGCCCTGATCATTTATATGGTGAGCCTAGAAGAAAGAACGGGTATTTTCTGGGGTCACTTGCATTTTACCATCAGACTATGTATCTTACTGAGGTGTGCATACTAGGACACAGGTGAGGGACATGGGGTCGAGCTATCGTTCCATTCCCACAGACCACAGCTACTTGGAAAAGTTGAAAAGAGCAAGTCAACAGCAGTGAGGGAGCCTGGAGAGAGGCCCATGGCTTAATCTGTCAGGCGTGGGAGGAAAGGGTCATACTCCCTGTAGTGTGTCCTCTCCCCACTTGCAACTTTCAACAAGAATCACTGGTCCGAAATGCAACTAGCCTCTGTATCATGAGCCTATGTCAAGCTGAAAGTAACTGAGAAACGGTGGACACAGGATGGGCCCTCTGCCCTCCCTATCTGCCCGAAAGCAGAAGATCAATGCCCCGTGTAAATGTGCCCCCCCCCCGCCTGGTTCCTGTACCAGGAAAGGACAACAGCCTTATTACCGGAGAGGAGGTGGCACCAAAAAGAATATACACAAACAAACCTTAATTCCTAACTCTTAGCTTCCATCAATTTCCTCCACATGCTCGCCTTCCACCATTTGCAGCCCCTGGAAGCTCAAAGTCTCTTCCCTTTGTCTTGTCACTTTTCTACAAGTGCATTGTCCTTTTGATAAAATACTATATAAGCCCAAGGTCTAACCATGCCTCTGAGAGACTCATCGCTGGGTACCTCCATGAATACACATGATGTGCATGTTATTGAACTTCTGTTTGTTTTTCTCCTGTTAATCTGGTTTTTTGTCAGTCTAATTTGCAGGCCCCGTCAAAGAACCTCAGAGGCATAGAGGAAAAAGATTTTTTTCCTCCTCTACAATAAAAAATAGAGAGCTCCTCTGCTGCTACATTTCAGATGGTCAGTCAGAGCAATATCCCAGAAAGTTGTGCCGGCATCCATTATGTTTTTATAAATTAGGGCCCCTCAGAGGGATGTCCCGTGTGTGCAAAGGTCCCAGAGTCTGAATCTATTCACTGAGACCTCTTTCAGGTCAACACAGCAAAAACTAAGGCTAAAGCAGTCCAGCAGCAGCCGGCCCCAGGTTTTAACCTGAAGTCCAGTCCAGGCAGTTAGGATCTATAAGTTCCAGATTTCAAAAGAGCCAACTGGGGCTTTTCTCTCTCTCTCTCTTTCTCTCTCTCTCTCTCTCTCCTTCTCTCTTTTTTTAAAGAGTTTATTTATTTTTAGAGAGAGGGGAAGAAAGCGAGAAAGAGAGTGAGAGAAACATCAATGTGAGAGAGGAACATCGGTTTTCTCTCTCTTTCTCTCTCTCTCTCTCTCTCTTTTTTTAAAGAGTTTATTTATTTTTAGAGAGAGGGGAAGAAAGCGAGAAAGAGAGTGAGAGAAACATCAATGTGAGAGAGGAACATCGATCGGAACATTGATCGGTTACCCTGACCAGGGACTGAACCTGAAACCCAGGCACGTGCCCTGACTGGGTGCAAAACTGCGACCTTTTGCTTTGCAGCACCACACCCGGCAAACTGAGCCACGCCGGTCAGGGTAAGAGGCAGCAGCAAAGCCTGGACAAGGCCGGGCCAGCCTGCCATGGTCTAGGAAGACTTCCCTAAGCCCTTTCTGTCTTGTCAGTCTTGGAATTCTAATCAACTCACTCAAAAATATGCACATCGGCCTGGAAAATCATCCACCTCCGAGTGTCCGACATCTGGTCTCACAAGGGATCATTAATCCTACTAACTGAAACCTACTTTCTCCATCTGGAGGTTGCCTCTCTTTTTAGGGGGTCTCCCTTTTTCCAGAGGCTGCCAAAGGTGTGATATCATGCAATAATCATGCTTTAGGAGACTCGTTGTTTTCAATACTCAAAAACTTTGAATTCCAACCCCAGAATAAGCGGCAAAAAGGGGGAAAATGGTGTCCCACTAACACATTTTTCTTTTATTATAGCAGCTTTCCCTGAATGAGAAGATCCCGTTAGCATTTCTGAAATTATAAGCATATAACAGTTTTTATTAATCTCATCATATTAATAATCTCCTTGTCCAGGAAAGATTTTAAGAATGAGTCAGAGGGAGAACAAGCAAGTTTTATTCGGGTAGAGGAAATAAAAGAGGCCAGGATGCAGGCTTCTGGAGGCAGGCTCAGGGGCGGAGCTCAAGGCTGGCTGGCAGCACCCACTGCCCACATGGCTGCAAGTCTCACAGGGCACTGCGGTAAAAGAAGTGAAAGTGTACATCCAAGTGGGCGCAGAAAAATCCACAAGTGAGTTTGCGCCTGTGGTCAGTCAGTTCCTGGGTTGTCCATGTTCTCGGTTTTTGAACTTTGTGGCACCAAATTCTGTCTCCGCCTTCTCGTTGGGAGGGTCCTAGTTCCTAAAATGGTTTGTTCATGAAATGTCATGGTGTTCACCTCTCCTCTGCCCCCCTTCTACTTGTGGTGTCAGTTTTCATAGTAATGATCGTTTAATGAGCTTTGGAGTTGATTCTCTGGTCAATTTTTCCTCCATCTTGGATTGATCTGTTTTTAGCCAGTCCTTGCTATCATTGTCTTCTGTGACCATGGCAGGACTTTCCTTGCCATAAACTGTTTCCCTTTGATCATGGTAGAGTTGGGGGCTCAGGTGAGAGAACCTAGTAGCTTATCAGCCCGATGATGTCCACTCCTACTTCCTCATTCCGCTTGTCAAGATTTTTCCCTAATTTCTTTCTATCCTGCCTTATTACCAGGTTCTCAGCCCAGGGCCCTGACAATTAAACTGATAAAGAAAGATTAACAACAGAAAAATAAGCAGAAGTTGATTAAAGTGTAATGGGAGAACTCAGTAATGAGTAACTCAAAGGAGCTGAGAGAACTTGAGCTTTTAGATAGTACAGGAATGGAAAAGTCTTTTTCTTTCTACCCTCCTAGATTCAATGGCCGGGGACATGAATCAAACTGATAAGACACAGATTAACAAGAGAAAAAATAGTTTTAATTACATACATAGACACGGCAGTTCACAAAAAGAAACTATAGCTCCCAGAAGCAACCAGATAATTGAGGCTTATCAGGCAGTGTCGATAAATCATTGGCAGATCTAATCCCTTTCAGCTGGTGTTCAAACCTCAGAGAATGAATTTGTTGACATCAGGATGACGACAGTACTTTCTGAGGCTTCGTAGCCCGGTATGGTGTCTCCAGTCTCCACAAACATGAAGCCCAGAGAGGCCAGAGGTCATTGAAGAGGCAGCACCAAACACCTGACAATTTGGAAAGATGTTGACAATGTTGAACTACCTTTGAGCCCTGTGCTCCAGGAAAACAGCTATGGTCAAAATATTTACCCAACCTCCCCGCAACTGTACCTGTCGAGAGTTTTGTTTAGCTAATCCACAGCATCGCTGCCTAGGTTTCCTCTGTTTGGCCGAGAAGCCTGAGGAGGGCCTAAAGGCTTTAAACTAACCTTGGCCCCTCAAGTGAGTGCATGCCTTAGATAACGACCTGCAGAGTCACAAGCAAATAAATGTAAGTTCCTGACATGACTTCCCCAAAAGCCCTTGTGATCTTGTCTCACCCGCCTCCCAGGGACTTCCCTTTATATGCCCCTTAAATAAGATCCCAGTGGAGCTCACCAACTCCACCCCCACTGCCTTTTTTTTTGGTCAGAATTGACTAATACAGGTTTAGGATGGGAACACTAAAGCATATTCCGTATGGACCATGCTAAAGACCTGTGCCCCGGGTCCCGCCTCCCTCTCTCTGCCTGCAGCCTGCCTGTGCGGCGTCAGGACCTATGGTAACGAACACGCCCATTTCAGTTTCTCTTGTGCTCTTTTGTTAAACTGCAAATACCCTTCTCCCTATTACTTAGACAAGGCTGGTCAAGCCCTCCTTATTCACCTATGACAAATCCAAACACAAACCCTCCAAATCCCTGTTCCGTGTCTCATAAATGATGAGATGAACGATTTGTCCACACTGACCGATGTGAAAAAAATGCCTGTAAATTTAACTTGACAGAATTTCTCTCCTCCCGCTCCAGACCCTGAAATCTGGCCGATGCCTCAGATTAAACACACACTGGAATGCCAAACAGTCCCTTTCACAATTTGGTTGAGGACAAGGAAAAATATTTCCTGCTCAGTTGGTGATCTCACCACTCATTTCCCTCCTTGCCCCCACCCAGTTCTTTCAACCATTGTTTACACCTCCATAGAAAAGAAAAGCTTGTTTTTGTTCTAATCTGTGGGACATTTGCAGACCTTATGATCAAAGCCCTCTCCCTGTTGCCACAGTTACCCTCCCTCTTTTCGAATAGTCATCCAAATTTATCGCAAGTCTTTTTTTTTTCCCACTTCATAAACTTTTAGAGTACCTTCGGGCTTACGGAAACCATGCAGAGAAAGTGCACAGCGCTCTATGTCACCTGCTCCACATCCTCACCTGTCCTGCCATTCCCCTTCCATTAACGTCTTCCATTCTGGGGTGTAGTAGTTCCTACTGAAGAACCAATATTAAATACATTATTACTAAAATCCCTAGTCCACATTAGGGTTCACTTTTGTGTTGTACGTAACATCATGTACCCGCCATCACACTATCATAAGAAGGGTTTCATTGCCCTAAAAATGCCCTGTGCCCCACCTTTTAATCCCTTCTCCACTCCCCTAATTCCCTGACAACTTCTGATCTGCTTTCTATTTCTATAGTTTGGCCTTTTCCAGAGTGTCACATAGTTAAAAGCATACAGTATGTGGCCTTTGAAGATGCTTCCTTCACTTAGCCATATCCATTTAAGGTCCTTTTATGTCTTTTCGGGGCTTGACAGCTCGTATCTTTTTACTGCTGAATAATATTCCATTGTCTGGACACACCACCGCTTATCTACTCCCTCTCCTGCTGAGAGACATCTTGATGGCTTCCAATTTTAGCAATTTTGAGTAAAGCTGCTCCAAACATTCATGTGCACGTTTCGTGTGAACATAACTTTTCAACTCATTTGGGTAAGCATCTGGAAACAGGGTTGCATGGTTAGGGTACGATTGTTTACTTTTGTAACAAATGGCCACACTATCTTCCAAAGCAGCTGGACAATTTTGTGTTCTCATTTACAATGAATCAGAGCTCCTGTTGCGCCACATCCTCATCAGTATATGGTGTTGTCAGTGTTTTGGATGTTAGTCATTCAAATAGGTGTACAGTGATACCTCGCTGCTGTTTTACTTTTTAACACCCCAGTGACATGTAATGTTGAACATCTTTTCATATGCTTATTTCCCACTTGTGTATCTTTTTTGGTGAGGTGTCTATTTAGATCTTGCACCCATTTTTTAATTTTGTTTTGTTTGGTTTTCTTATTGAGTTTAAAGTATTCTTTGTGTATCCTGGATACAAGTCCTATATCAGATATATGTTGTGCATACACTTGCCGACAGACTGCGGATTGCGGTTTTATTCTCTTAACAGTGTCTTTCACAAAGCAGAAGTTTTTAATTCTAATAGAATCTAAGTCATCAATAATGAAATTCAACTTATCACCAGCTTTCGTGGATGGTGGTTTTGGTATTTTATCCAAAGTCTTATGGTTAAGTCCAAGGTCGCTTTGATTCTATCCTGTGCTCTTAGAATTTTTATAGTTCTGCATGTATATTTAGGTATATGATCCATTTTCAGTTGATTTTTGTGAATGGGGTGAGGGCTGTTTCTAGATTCTTGTTTTTGTATGTGGATGTTTTGTTGGGCCAGCATTATTTGTTAAAAAAAGACTGCCCTTTCTCCACTGAATTACCTTTGTCCCTTGGTCAAAGATCAGCTGCCAATATTTGCATGGGTCTATTTCTGGGCTGTCTATTCGGTTTGCTTGATCCCTTTGTTTGTTTCCTCTTTGACCAATACCACACTGTCTTGATTATTATAACTCCATAGTGAGTGGAGTTTAGTAATACGTTATTACTAAAATCCCTAGTCCACATTAGGGTTCACTTTTGTGTTGTACGTAACATCATGTACCCGCCATCACACTATCATAAGAAGGGTTTCATTGCCCTAAAAATGCCCTGTGCCCCACCTTTTAATCCCTTCTCCACTCCCCTAATTCCCTGACAACTTCTGATCTGCTTTCTATTTCTATAGTTTGGCCTTTTCCAGACTGTTCTTTTTTAATATTGTGATGGCTATTTTAGGTTTTTTGTCTTTCCACTAAAACTTTAGAGTCAGTTTGTTGTTATCCACAAAATAATTTGCTGGGATTTTGATTGGGATTTCCTCAAATCTATGAATCAAGTTGGGAAGAGCTGGCACCTTAATGATACTGACTCTTCCTGTCAATAAATATGGAAATAGATCTTCTTTAATTTCTTTCATCAGAGTTTTGTGCTTTTTCTCATATGCACCTTGTACATATGTTGTTTGGTGCTAATATAAATGGTTTTTGTTTTGAATTTCAAATTCTAATTGTTTGTTGTTGGTATATATGATATCCATTGACTTTTATATAGCAAACTTATATCCTATAATTTTACTATAATTAAAGTACATTAGGCCCAAGAGGTTGTTTATTGACTCCTTGGAGATTCCTGTACAGAAATCATATCATCTTCAAACAAAGACAGCTTTATTTCTTCCTTCCCAAGTTGTATACCTTTTATTTCCCTTTTTGTCTTATTGAATTAGCCAGGAATTCTAGTACAATATTCACAGAGTGGTGAGAGGAAACATCCTTGCTTTGTTCCTGACCTTAGAGAAAAAGCATCTACCTTCTCATTATTAAGTATAATTGTGATCAAATATGATGCCAGCTATATAGGCTTTTTGTAGGTGTTCTGTACCAAGTTGAGAAAGTTCCCTTCTGTTCCTAGTTTTCTGAGAGATTTTGTCATAAGTAGGTGTTGGATTTTGCTTTTCCTAAATCAGTTGACATGACCTCAGAAACACAGACTCACATATCCAATGCAGAAAGTTAGCAATACGTTATCAAGTCAAAGAATCCAGCATCTAGCAATTGCTTGTGAGAAAGAATTGGTAGAATAACAATGAAGAGGAAAGTACAATGAAAGTGTTAAGATACATTTCAAGAAAGTTCTGGAAGAGAAGGTCTACAACCCAGGTTGTTGGCAATTCCAAAGAATAATCTGGTTGATATACCCATGAAGTTCCCCTGAACCCTAAGAGCTGGACTATGGAGCTAGGTTCTGAAAACTGGTATATTAAAGTTATATTTGTCAAAGACCTTCAAAAAGTTGATGAAAAAGCTGAAGCCTGGAGGTTGGAGAATAAGCCATAGACGATATTATGAACAACAAATGACAGACAACGCTTTTCGATGTGTAGTGAGCACTCTGTGCTCTCTACTGCCATCACCTGTTACTTCTAAGCAAGTTCTACCAGGAACATGAAGTCTTTAGACTCAACAACACAGATCATTTATGGTGTTTTTGTTGATTGGTTTATTTTTAGGGGATACTCATTGGGGTATACACATGGAGAAATGGCAGAGAGAATGGCATTACTAGCCTCCGATTGAGCAGGGATATATATGTGTATTTCCCACAGTACAGCCAAGGATCATAGCACCCAGAAGATATGGGCAGTTAATGAACTGTGTAGGATGTAAAAACTGCACACTCAAGAAATTAGTGTCTTCCAAGTCACCTACTGCTTCCATCAAGGTGGGTGGAGCAAGCCAAACATCTCACAGTGCAGGCCTTTATCAGAAACTGCGCTGTTCAATCCTATAGCCACTATGTACATATTTACATTAATTAAAATAAAATCTAAAAAGAATTCCTCAGACACACTAGTTTCATTTCAAGTACTCAGTAGTAACCTGTGGCTGGTAATAACCACATTAGACAGCACAGATTCGGAACATTTCCATCGCTGCAGGGAGTTCTTTCAGAACAAATCAGGGTTTCTCAGTCTTGGCACTACTGCGATTTGAGGCCAGAGATTCTTTGCTGGGAGGGACTGTTCCGTGCATTGTGGGATGTTTCACAGCAGCCCTGGACCCCAACCTGTAGATAGCAGTAGCTTCTCCACCTTCAATTGCGACAATCAAAAATACCTCCAGACATTGCCAAGGGCCCCCTGGGGGGCAAAAATCACCCCGTGTTGAGAATCTCTCTTCTAGAGCAATGACCACCCTAGCATGGATTGACCAAGCACCGCCTCCAGTAGGAGACACCCTAGACCCCAATACAGAGGGACTGGCGGAGTGGGAGGCTTAAGGTGTCATTGAAAGACCAGGCACCTCTACACATCACTCCACTGCCACTTCGGGATCTCAATGTAGTCTCAGCCAATGGCCAGCTAACACATAAGGAATCTTATTTGTCATCATGAACTCATGAAAATTCAGTTAGAGCTGCAATACACGGGAGTCAGTCAGAAATGTTGGTAATGGTAGGGCAAAGAGCTAACAAGACCCCTGAGATGGTATGAAAATTAGTGAACGTTTCAGAGAAGAGTAGTTCTTAGTGGCTGAGTATCTTCTCTATGGATGATTGGCACACTATTTGCAAACACGAGTAATCTCAAAAGCAAACATCAGACATTCCATATAGAGGTAAAAGCACTTCGGCCTACATCCTTTATCATATTATGTGGATTATTGAGGGCACACAGGGACAGCAGACCCAGAGAGATGAAGTTACCGATACAGAAGCTCGTAGAAAGATAGGTACGCAGTGGGAATGAGTCCCTGTCCACCCTCCACAGCTTTTAAACCTGAACCGGACCTGGGAATCAGCTGAGAAAGCACCTCTCAAACTTTAACGTACCAACAAGTCACCTGCACACCTTGCGAACGGGAAGGCTCTAATTTAGTAGGTGCATGGAGGGCCTTGAGAGTCTGCATTTCTATAAGCTTTCGCTGATGCTAATGCTGGGGCTAGTACACAGCCCACACTCTGAGGAGCAGAAGTCCAGCTCAGTGGTTTTAAACCGTGATTGCACAATAACATTATCTTGCGGTTTCTATTTGTTTGTTTTTATTGATTATTGATCATTCTGATACTTGGACCTCACTTGTAAAGCTTCTAATTCATTGAACTAGAGATTGGCTCAGGCATACATGTTTTTAAAGATTCTCAGAGAATTTTCAAGTTTGCAGCCAGGGTTGTAAACAACTGTCCAAGGTCAGCCTATCTATTTAACTGTTAAGGCAACTAATAGAGTTTAAATGAAATCAAATTCACCGAGGTTGTCAGTCAAACGCAGAGCTGGTCCTTGAATCCAGATGTTGAACTCATATTTCAGTGCTTAAGGTTCGTTTCCTCAGGTAGAAAACCTGTCCATTAGAAATTAATTGCTCTTTCCAGTTTTCATTGCTCTTTTCTACTTGTAAACACACACACACACAGACACATTTACAGACTTTGTTGGCTGTTGCCTCTCTCCTTAATGCTGCTTTGCCCTGTGTAGTTCATGGGTCTGTTCATGTCAAAGACACACTGGGCAAGATTCTAAATACCTAATCTGCGGAGCCAGAGTCCTGCAGAATCTGGACTGTTGCCACATTCACTCTTATCATGGGATGGAGACATGCTCTGTTTCCCTGACATACAGCCATACTCCTGTGAGAGCAAACAGCCCTCCCATCCTTCATTTCAGTACTTTCACTTCCATCCCTTTCTTTCAGAACCAGGTTAGCACTGGTGCCTTGCAGAACATGCTTTCACCTGAAAACTCACTTAGCCTGCTGGCAGCTTTCCAAATGATACAGACCAAGAAGACGATAGCTGACTGGGAGTGACCCCCTTTTAAAATCTCTTCTCCCCCTGCACAGGTCAGTCCCTCCCTGGGGAAGGCTGGATGCCAGGCTCTGGCTGTGGGCATGTGTACGGCTCCCTGACTTGGGACCTAGGGTCAGATCATCTAGGTTGCCCTGGACCGAAGCTCCTAAGAGGACCCTCTGCCTCAGCAGCTGCACAGTCAGAGTCATGACACTAGGCACCTCTCAATACGCACAAATTCACAATGGCTCTCTAGATTATCCCTTTAGTTATAAGCCACTCACTCTGGTCCAAGTAGTTTCCATTGCAGGTGTCCCTGGAATCACATCAATGGGTACACTGTTGATAGTTACGAATTAGACAAGAATTGGGTATGTTACATAAAAATCTAGATCTCTGTCGCGTGTTGATCTTTCCACAACACTGAAGTTATCATAAGGTCCAGGTATTCTGTGAGCTCTATGACCCGTTGACTCCTCTAGGGAATTTGCATATCAAAACCGCTTCTCACAAACATCCTCCCAATTGCCAAAGCTGAGCAGGGACTGGTAATCAAAGCAGAGACAGTACCTCTTTCTAAGATTCATTTTCACCAAGATGGAAACCTGCCAATCTTACTGGGCCTTTAGGGTGTGCCAAATCCCCTGGGTACAGCTCCCATGTGTAAATTCTGTGCATATCTGAGAAGCATTAGAATTGCGTGGACCAAATCTCAGAGCAGCCTCCTCCCGTCCTGAACCCAGCGCCTGAGGCCTGTGGCACAGTGAGGTAAAGACTTTCTCTGCCTTGTTGATCTCGTGTCTGTGTCCTTTGACATTCCCCAGCTTCCTTAGAGGGCCAGTTCTTAGGCCTCCTGCCAACCGAACTGATTCATTCATGCCTCTGAAACTGTCAGGCACCCATAATAACCCGGTAACAGAGGAGAGTTTAATAAGAGGGCTGTTTAAGACAGTGTGGAACATCGGTAGGAGATGGTGCTGGACCCAGGGCCTCCCAACAGTCTTAACACCTCCAGGCCTACAAGGGCAGGAGGAGGGAGCAGTCACCAGACATGTTGAGACCCTCGGCTGTGCCTGTAGGGAAGGGCTTCTCAACAAGCCTTTGTTGCAAAACTCAACCACTGACAACCCAAAGCCTGGCACAATGGGAATTTCAGAATTAAGACCCTGAACTTCACCTTCTTCTGTGCTCTAACTTCTGGCTGATGCCTGCCAGTGGGCCAAACCCAAAAGGAAGTCAACAATTAAAAAGGTCCCGTTGATGAAATCCATACCGCCCATCTCCGTGAGCACGCAGCACAGGCAAGAATGTAGGAGGGTAGATCCAGAGAGGTGAGATAGACTCTGCGCGCAGGGGCACATTTCCTAGCTGCCCCATCGCCGCGCTTGCTCAGCAAAAGCAGCACTGCTCTTAAGAGAATCAATGAGTAAGCCATCTTAATTCCAAAATGGCCATTGGTGGAGCACTCTGTAAATGCAGTGACTATTTCCCAGGGGACTCTGATAGAATGAATGTTCACCGGATAACAGATGCCTGGGCCTAGAGGGAGACAGGCATGGGAACGAGTCAGCCCTTAGATCTCTTCTTACAGGGTTGGTGCTCTCCCATAGAGTAAAGACCATGTGAGGAGGCCAAAAGGAGCATTCTCACCCTGAACCAAATCAGTGGGCACTTTGATCTAGAACTTCCAGTCTCCAGAACTATGAACATGTAAATTTCTTTTATTTAAGACACCTTGTCTATGGCACTTTGGTATGGTAGCCCTCATTGACTATTACAACTATATATGAGGGTTTATTTCTGAGCTCTCTATTCTGTTCCACTTCTATATATGTCTGTCTTTATGCCAGTCCCACACTGTTTTGATTACTATAGCTTTGTAGTAAGTTTTCAAGTCAAGAAAGTGTTAGACTTCCAACTTTGTGTTTTTGTTTTTTCATATTGTTTGGCCTATTTGAGATTCCTTGAGATTCCATATGAATTTTAAAATGTATGTCTCTATTTTGATAAGAATTGCACTGAATCTGTAGATTGTTTTGAGTGGTATTTACATCTTAACAATTTAAGTCTTGCAATCTTTATACACAAGATGCCTTTCCCATTATTTTTGTCTTCCTAAATTTTCTTCAGCAATGTGCTATACTTTTCAGAGTATGTCTTTGCCTCCTTGCAAAAGTTTATTTCTTAATATTTTATTCTTTCTGATGCTGTTGTAAATAGAATTGTTTTCCTTTCTACATGGTCCTTGCTAGTGTATAGAAACAAAAGTGATTTTTACATGCTGATTTTAAAAACTACAATTTTGCTAAAAGTTTTCATTAGTTCCAACAGTTTTTGTGTGTAATATTTA